>ML306096.1:0-183482 GCA_005239505.1 Nicotiana paniculata
ATAGGTTTAAAACATGTAAATAATTAGATAATTAGGCCAAATATTAATAGTTAAGCGACCATGATAAAATCACGGAACTCTGGAATGCCTAGCACCTTCTCCTGGGTTAACAGAACTCCTTACTCGGATTTCTGGTCGCAGAGAAATTAAAACAGAGTCAAATTTCCTCGGTTTGGGATTTCAATAAATAAATGGTGTCCAGGAACACCGTAAAAATCCGGGTGGCGACTCTGAAATAAATAAATCCCAAATCCGAATAATGTCACTTAAATTGGAAAAAATTCCCGTATCCAACCCTGTGTTGGAAAAAGGAGGTGTGACAGCAATGATGACGGTGTTTTGCATTTCCAAGGAAGCTATGTGTTGCGGATGTGGATGTTCTTTGGGAGAAAGTTATGGCAGAGGCTCACAATTCCAGGTACTTCGTACACCCATGTTCGACGAAGATGTATCACGAACTCAAGGAGATTTATTGGTGGAATGGTGTGAAGAAGGGATTGGCGGACTTCGTGGCTAGGTGTCCCAATGGTCAGCAAGTGAAGGCCAAGCATCAGAGGCCCGGTAGGTTGGCACAGCTTATGGAAATACTGACATGGAAATGGGAAATGATCAATATGGACTTTGTGGTGGGTAATAGTGGATCGTCTCACAAATTCAGTGCATTTTTTTCTAGTCAAGTCCACCAATACTGCAAAACAATATGCTCAGTTGTATATCAAAGAAATAGTCAGGCTACATGGTGCTCCAGTATCAATTATGTCGGATCGAGGGGCCCAGTCACAACTAACTTTTGGAAGAAATTTCAGCAAGGTTTAGGTACGCAGGTAAATCTCAGCACGTCTTTCCACCCGCAAATGGACGGTCAAGCAGCGAACCATTCAGACGCTTGAAGATATATTACAGGCTTGTGTATTAGATTTCAAGAGTATGTGGTATGGTCACTTGCCTCTTATAGAATCTGCTTATAATAAAAGTTTCCATGCTAGTATTCAGATGGCCCCATTTGAGGCATTGTACGAAAGGAGGTGTAGGTCTCTGATTTGATGGTTCGAGGTTGGTGAGACGTAACTGCTAGGACCGAATCTTGTGCACGAAGCTATGGATAAAGTTAGAGTCATTAAGGAAGGGATGAAGATTGCTAAGAGTCGTCAGAAGTCCTATGCGGACATTCGTCGAAGTGTTAGGAGTTTCAAGTAGATGATTGGGTATTCTTGAAAGTGCCTCCCATGAAAGGAGTGATGCGGTTTGGGAAGAAAGGGAAATTGATCACAAGGTATGTCGGTCCATATAGGATTGCTCAAGGGATAAGGCAGGTGGCGTAGAGGCTGGAATTGGCCCCTGAGATGTCATTAGTGCACCCGGTGTTTCATGTGTCGATGCTGAAGAAGGTAGTTAGAGATACATCTGTCATCGTGCCGGTTGCGACCATTGAAATTAAAGAAAAGTTGTCATATGAAGAGGTTCTGGTTGCTATTCTTGATAGGGAAGTTCGTAGGTTGAGGAACAAAGAGGTCGCGTCGGTCAAAGTATTATGGCGGAGTCAACAAGTCAAAGAATCCACGTGGGAAGGGTAAATTGAAATGAAAGAGAAATATCCCTACTTGTTTGAATAAGCCCAGTAGTGGTTTTGAAAGTTGTTATCTCTAAGCAATTACATTTGTGTCAAATTTTGTGCAAGAACACTCCACTCCCTTAATTACCCTACTATTGTGACTTCTCAAATTTTGTGCCATAAAGGTATATGTTGTTGTGATTAGTTGGATCATGTGCAACTCCCTGAAATAGTTGAATTATGTGCAACTTATTGTAATAGCTGTTATGTGCAACTCATTGTAATAGCTGAATTATTTGCAACTCATTGTAATAGTTTAATTATGTGCAAAATTGTTGAGTTAACTGAACTATGTGAGGCTTGTGGAAGTAATTGAATTATATGCAACTTCTTGAAATTACCGGATTATGTTCAAGTTGATAGGGTAACTGAAAATGTGTGGAATTGGTTAAAATGTGTTTCGGGGGCTGTTTGATAGGTAGATAGGCCTAATTACAAAGGAAACTCTGGCGAAATTTTTAGGAAATATCGGAGTTAGTAAAAATTTGTGTTCTCTTAACTAAGTAATTCCCCGATACTCATTCGAGGACGAATGATTCGAAGTGGGGGAAGATGTAAAGACCTGTAAAATTTCAAGTCTAAAAAGAATGCCCGGATGGGTTCCCATGTTGTTATAGATGTAGAAATTCTTAAAACGGACCTATGTGGAGTAAAAAGTACCCCGGGACTTAAAAGATAAAAATTTCCAGAATTCCGCGGGTCTGCGGTCCTCTAAACATAATTCCCAAATAGGTCCCCGTGTTGTTATAACTGTAGAAAATTTTAAAACGGACCCTTATGAAGTAAAGAGTACCCCGGGACTTAAAGGATAAAATTTTCCACATTTGCGCAGGTCTATGGTCGACTAAGCGATCACAGATCAAGTGTGCGGACCGCATAGTGGTCGCATAACTGGACAGTTTGCAGTCCATTTTGAGGACATCTATGTGGCCTAGAATGCGTTCGCATTTCTCGAATGCGGGATACATAGTTGTCACATTCTTGCACCTTTACTTTTGCGGAGGGAGTTATGCGACGCACTATACTGTAACGACCCAAATGGTCATCACCTATGTTATTACCCATTCCGTACTTCTGAGGCCTTGAAAACCTCATTTGTATTTGCCTCAATTTGCGTACGCAGTCCGGGCGCGTAGCCGGACAGCTTAATATGCAATTATGTGAAAAATTCTAAGACTTGATATTAAAATGAATAAATTTGACATCGGTCAACATTTTGAGTAAACGGACCCGGACCCGTGATTTCACGGTCCCAAAGGGTCCGTAGTAAAAAAATGGGACTTGGGCGTATGCCCAGAATCGAATTCCGAGCTCCCAAGCCCGAGAAATGAATTTTTGAGTAAAATTGTTTTCTGACATATTTAAGGAAATTGAAAATGAAAAAAGATTAAAAAGTAATGGTATCGGGCCCGTATATTGGTTCTGGCGCCCGCTACAGGTCTTATAAATGATTTAAGAACTTTCTATAAAGTTTGGTTGAGATTGGATTTCGTTTGACGTGTTTCGGACATAAAATGAAAAATTTGATGTTTTATGAAATTTGATAGGATTCATGGTCTTTGAGGCTTGATTTGACGTGTATGATGTTGTTTTTGCGATTTGATTGCACTGGCAAGTTCGTAGGATGTTATGTGAGTTCTCTGTGAAATTTGGTATCATTCAGAGATGTATAGCTCAGTTCGACACGTTGTTAGCGAAGTTAGAAAACTTAAAATTCTTAAGTTCGGTTCTTGAGGTTTGGGGTGTGATTTCGAGTTTTAGCATTGTTTTGAGAGTTCCGGAGGCTCGAGCGAGTCTGTATTATGATTTGGGACTCGTTGGTATATTCGGATTAGGGCTCGTGTGGGCCAGGTTCCTTCCGGGATCCTGGCGGTGCTAAAAATCAACAAACAAGGCTGCTGGTGCACCTGCTCTGGTGTGACCGCAGGTGCTGTTGCCTACCAACGCAGGTGTGAGACCGCAGGCGTGGTCCCAGGAATCGCAGGTGCAACCACCAGTGGCCTTGCCAGCCCTCGCAGGTGCGAGACCGCAGGTGCGGTCTCCACTTCGCAGGTGCGATCCCAGACCCCCCAGCCCAACTTCGCAGGTGCGAGATTCTTCTCGCAAGCGCGAGACTGCAAGCGCGGTCCCCAGAGCCGTAGGTGCGAGTTCATTGTGTAGGCAGTGAGTTTTAATATGGGTTTTAAACCCATATCTCTCATTTTTCATCTTCTTCCTTAGGCGATTTCCACCATTTTTAAGATCTTTCGACCAGGTCTTGCAAGGTAAGTAAATTCCACCCGTAAATTTGTTTCATACATTCATCATAGCCGAATTAACTACACAACTAGTGCAAAAATTCAGGAAAATGGGTAGTAACCTAGAACTTGTGATCATTTTAGAATTTTCTGTGAATTGTGCGTGAAATCAAGTGTTAGAGGGTTGATTGCTATACTTTGGACCCGAGGTAAGTGTTTGGCCTAACCTTAGCTTGAGGGAATAGGAGTTGAGTATTATTTGCTATTTGCTAATTGTCAAATACGATGTATCGGCATGGTGACGAGTATCTATACATTCATGTCTAGCATGACCGTGAGTCCTTATATTGTGACTATTCTGATTTTGTGGTAATTTCCATGCTTAATTGACAATTCCTGTATGTTGTGAAGAATATGTGAACGCAATTTTAATCTTTAAACTCTGTTGGATCATTGTCTCAAATTGTAACACGAACGATGAAGGTATATGAGATAGTTGTATCCTTTGGAGCATTGGGTCAAGTAATAGAGTGAATTATGCAATGAAGTGAAAGAAAGAGAAACAAAACTACTAAAATATACCCTTGTCGTGTAATTGTTGCTTTTGATATTGTCTCTCTTGCTGGGATGTTGAGATTTCAGTTATTGTTCCCTTGACGGGATTTCTATTACATTCTGCTTACTTCCTTGCCCTTGTTTGTGATTGCTCTTTGTGTGAGGAAGAGTGTTAATGCACGAATGGTGATGTCGTGCACTTGTTTTGGTGAGTATGAGAGTAAAGCACGAAGGGTGATGTCGTGCATTGTTTGATATTGTCTCCCTTGCTGGGATGTTGAGATTTTTGTTATTGTTCCCTTGCCGGGATTTCTATTTCTATTATGTTTACTCCCTTGCCCTTGTTTGTGGTTGCTGTTTGGGTGAGGAAGAGTGTTCAAGCACGAAGGGTGATGCTGTTAATTTTTTGACATTCTGAGGAAAGAGTGTAAAGCACGAAGGTGATGTCGTGCCATGATTCACATGATTACATTAAATATTGCATAGTGAGGGCGAGAGTCACGAAGTGTGATGCCGTGCCATGATTTACATTGACTACATTACACATTGCATAGTGAGGACGAGAGTAAAAGCACAAAGGGTGATGCCGTGCAAGTTTGTGATTTCTTGTCCTTATTGATATGTTGGCTTTGTTGTTCTTTTCCTTATATATATTTCGTATATGAAACAATTATCTCCCCACAGCATGTCCCCCTACCTTTATTAATTGTTTCTCCCTATATTTGTCATTCGTTATATTTATGTATATCTATTTGTATGAACTGCACAGATTTATTTGGTAGTCTGGTTCTAGCCTCGTCACTACTTCGCCGAGGTTAGGCTAGGCACTTACCAATACATGGGGTCGGTTTTACTTATGCTACAACTGCACTTCTTTATGTTGTGCAGATTACGCAGCCATACCCAGAGGACATCATTACTTGGAGTGTCTTCTAGCTTATCTTAGAGGCTTCAAGGTACACCCGCTGGTGTTCGTGGGCCCTTGCATCTCTTCCACCCCTTTTCATTTCACTTCTGTCTTGTTTTTCCTCTAGTTCATAGACAACTATGTATTCTCTTTTCGACCTTGTATTTAGCACTCTTGTAGACAGTTCGTGAGTTTGTGATTCTAGTTTTTGGGAAAGTTTACGTTGATGTATTATGTTGTCCTCATTTAGCTTTGAACCATATTTTTTTCCGTTGTTAATCTGTGAACTGTTTAGTTTATCCTATTAAAGTGGTGTTAATATGCTAGTTTATCTATGTACGTTGGCTTGTCTAGCAGGTTCAACGTTAGACGCCATCACGGCCCGATGGTGGGATTTCGGGGCGTGACAAGATGGTATCATAGCACTAGGTTTCTTAGGTCTCACAACTCACGAAAAACTTGGTAGAGTCTAAGGGATCGGTACGGAGACGTCTGTATTTATCCCCAGAGGCTGCAAAGTTAGGATGACTCCATATTTCTTTTCTTCTCTATCGTGCGCTATGATTATGAGTACTGATTTAGTTTCTATTCTATTCTCTCGCAGATGGTGAGGACGCGTGCTTCCCTTGGTTTCGCCCAGCAGCCTGACACTCCAGCTACAACTCCTACTCGGGGTCGTGGTCGAGGACGAGGTCATGCTAGAGGCCGAGGCCAGGGCCTGGCTCAGCCTAGGGTAGCAGCCCTAGTGGAGGACCCTCGGGTCGAGTCTGAGGAGGAGGTCCCAGTTCCGGAAGTCCCAGTTGGACCAGCTCAGGTCCCAGAGGGGTTCATAGCTACCCCAGTGCTTCAGGACGCCATTGTTCGTCTAGTCGGACTCATGGAGAGTGTAGCCCAAGTGGGTCTTCTTCGCATAGAACCAACCGCCTCTCGGGGTGGAGGAGGTGCCCAGACTCCTGCTGCCTGCGTACCAGAGCACCTAGCTCTACAGATTCAGACTCTGACACCTCAGCCGGGTATTGCAGCGTCGGTAGCAGAGGGAGCAGCTATGTCAGCAGATGCTTTATGGAGACTGGACAGGTTCACTAAGTTATTTACTGCTACTTATACTGGTTCACCATCAGAGGACCCCGAGGATTATTTGGATAGCTGCCATGAGGTTCTTCGAAATATAGGCATAGTGGAGTCGAACAGGGTTGACTTCGCTACTTTTCGGTTATCTGGCGCATCCAAGAGTTGGTGGAGACACTAATGCTTATCCAGGCAAGCTGGATCTACACATTTGACTTGGACTCGGTTCTCAGAGGTAGTTTTGGGGAAGTTCCTTCCCATTAATCAAAGAGAAGACCTTCGGAGGCAGTTTGAGCGTCTCCATCAAGAATCTAGGTTCATCACTCTAGCCCGACATGCTCTTATGATACTTCCCACTGATCGAGAGAGGGTTCGGAGGTTTATCGAGGGATTGGCCCGCCGTGTCAGACTTCAGATGGCCAGAGAGTAAGTTACAAATACATCGTTCCTGGATCTGGCCACTGCGACTAGGAGGATTGAGATGATTTTGTCGCATGGTGGTGGTCAGAGGGCTGACAAGAGACCCCGTCATTTCGGTCGTTTTAGTGGAGCCTCATATGGGGGCAGGGATTCTTCAGGAAGAGGTCATCCTCCCAGACCTTTTCAGTCAGCTCTTCAGGTTTCCCATGGTACTTCAGGGGGTCGTGGGTAATAGACGCACTATTCTGATCAGCAGCCTTACAGTGCACCACCAGCTCCCATAAGTGCACCGCCGCATCAGAGTTTTCCGGGTGGGCATTCAAGTCGACAGGGTTAGATTCAGTTCCCTGAGCAGCCGAGGTCTTGTTACACTTGTGGCGATCCGGGTCATCTTTCCAGATTTTTCCCTCGAGCATCAGGTAGTTCACAACATTAGGGTTCTCGTGCCATAGTACAGGCACCAGGTGTTCCAGAGCCTGCCCAGCCAGCTAGAGGTGGGGGTAGAGGTGCTAGAGGTGGAGGTAGAGGTCATAGAGGTGGAGCTCAGGCCGCCAGAGGTGGAGGCCAGCCAGCAGTCGCCCGTCCCAGAGATGTGGTTCAGGGTGGTGGGGCCCAGCCCCAATGTTATGCTCTTCCAGCCTGGCCAGAGGCTGAGTCTTCAGATGCAGTCATTACAGGTACTATTCAGGTTTGTGACAGAGATGCTTCAGTGCTATTTGATCTAGGATCTACGTATTCGTATGTGTCCTCTTATTTTGCACCATAACTGGTCATGCCTAGAGATCCATTGAGTATTCATGTTTATGTATCTATACCGGTGGGTGATTCTATCATGGTCGATCGAGCCCGTCGTTCTTGTGTTGTGGTGGTTGGGGGTCTTGAGACCCGTGTTGATTTGTTGCTTTTAGGTATGGTCGACTTTGATGTTATATTGGGGATGGACTGGTTATCCCCATATCATGCTATCTTGGATTGTCATACCAAGACGGTGACCTTAGCCTTACAAGATTTGCCCCGTTTAGAGTGGAAAGGAACTCCTGGTAATTCTACCTGCAGTATTATTTTGTACGTGAAGGCTCGGGCGTATGGTCGAGAAGGGGTGTTTGGCTTATGTGTGCGATTCAAGTGTTGAGGTTCCCTCTATTGATTCGTGTGCCCGTGGTTCATGAGTTTTTTGAGGTTTTTTCTTAAGACTTGTCGGGGATGCCACCCGACAAGGACATTGATTTCTGCATTGATCTCGCTCCGTGCACTTAGCCCATTTCTATTCTGCTGTATCGCATGGCCCCACCAGAGTTGAAAAAGTTAAAGGAACAGTTGCAGGATTTTCTTGGGAAGGGTTTCATTAGACCTAGTGTTTCTCCTTGGGGTGCTCTAATATTGTTTGTGAAGAAAAAGGATGGTTCGATGAGGATGTGCATTGATTACCGACAATTGAACAAGGTTACGATCAAGAATAAGTATCCACTGCCGCAGATTGATGATTTCTTCGATCGGCTTCAGGGTGCCAAGGCATTTTCAAAGATAGACTTGAGATTCGGCTACCATCAGTTGAGGATTAGGGCCTCTGATGTCCCTAAGACATATTTTCGCACTCGGTACGGGCATTACAATTTTTTAGTCATGTCGTTTGGGTTGACAACTGCTCCAGCAACTTTTATGGATTTGATGAACCGAGTGTTCAGGCCTTGTGTGGACTTCTTCATGATAGTATTCATTGATGATATATTGATATACTCCCGCAGTCAGAAGGAGCACAAGCAGCATCTCAGAGTGGTTCTTCAGACTCTGAAGGATAGTTAGCTATATGCAACGTTTTCGAAGTGTGAGTTCTGGTTGAGTTCAGTTGCATACCTGGGTCATGTTTTATCAACAAAGGTTATTCAGGTTGACTCGAAGAAGATTGAGGCAGTCTAGAACTGGCCTAGACCAGCATCAACTACAGAGATTCGGAGTTTCTTGGGATTGGCAGGCTACTATCGTCGGTTCGTGGAGGGGTTCTCATCTATTGCAGCCCCAATGACATGGTTGACCTAGAACGATGCCAAATTTAGATGGTCGGACGAGTGTGAGGCGAGCTTTCAGAGGCTCAAGACAACTCTGACTACGACACCAGTATTGGTTTTGCCCACAGGTTTAGGGCCTTATAAATGTCTATTGTGATGCTTCCCGTATTGGGCTTGGTGTAGTGTTGATGCAGGATGTAAAGGTCATTGCTTATGCTTCGAGGCAGTTAAAGATTCATGAGTAGAACTATCCAGCGCATGATTTGGAGTTGGCAGCCATTGTCCATGCATTGAAGATTTGAGGCACTATCTGTATGGCGTGGCGTGTGAGGTGTTCATGGATCATAAGAGTCTCCAGTACTTGTTATTTGATGCAGAGAAGGTGGTTGGTGTTGTTGAAAGATTATGATATTACCATCTTATATCACCTGGGGAAGGCCAATGTGGTGGCCGATGGTTTGAGTGGGAAGTCAGCTAGCATGGTCAGTCTTGCTTTTATTCCAGTCAGTCAGAGGCTGCTTGCCATGGATGTTCAGTCTTTGGCCAATCGATTTGTGAGGTTGGATATTTCTGA
Organism: Nicotiana paniculata; assembly: GCA_005239505.1. Classification (NCBI taxonomy): domain Eukaryota; kingdom Viridiplantae; phylum Streptophyta; class Magnoliopsida; order Solanales; family Solanaceae; genus Nicotiana; species Nicotiana paniculata. The sequence goes on from ML306096.1 coordinate 9,380, forward strand.
TCCTAGTCGAGTGTTGGATTGTACGGTCGCTTGTTCTTTATTATTGGAGCGTATCCGTGATCGGCAGTTTGATGATCCCCATTTGTGTGTCCTCAGAGACACAGTGCATCCCGGAGGGGCCAAGCAGGTGACCTTGAATGATGATGATGTTGTGAGATTGCAGGGGCGAGTTTGTGTGCCCAATGTTGATGGGATTCGAGAGTTGATTTTAGAGGAGGCCCATAGTTCCCGGTACTCTATTCATCCGGGCACCGCGAAGATGTATCATGATTTGCGGCGGCATTATTGGTGGCATAGAATTAAGAAGAATATTGTGGCATATGTGGCGTGATGTTTGAATTGTCAACAGGTTAAATATGAGCATCAGAGGCCTAATGGTTTATTTCAGAGGATTGATCTTCTTGAGTGGAAGTGGGAGAGGATCATTATGGACTTCGTTAATGGACTTCCATTGACCCAGAAGAAGTTTGATGCAGTTTGGGTCAATGTTGATAGGCCATCTGGTCATGGGTCAATGCACATGAATGCAATGTACGAAAAGTACGTTAATAAAATATTTCGGAGCTTCATAAGGCCATTTTTCCTTTGAGTAATATCATATTGTGGCATATGTGGCGTGATGTTTGAATTGTCAACGGGTTAAATATGAGCATCAGAGGCCTAATGGTTTATTTCAGAGGATTGATCTTCCCGAGTGGAAGTGGGAGAGGATCATTATGGACTTCGTTAATGGACTTCCGTTGACCCGGAAGAAGTTTGATGCAGTTTGGGTCAATGTTGATAGGCCATCTGGTCATGGGTCAATGCACATGAATGCAATGTACGAAAAGTACGTTAATAAAATATTTCGGAGCTCCATAAGGCCATTTTTCCTTTGAGTAAACTCTTTTCAACTTTCATATTTTTCTGAGACCCATGAACAAATGATACAATATTATGACTCATGGAAATTCAAGAACATAGATATCTCGAATACTTCTATGAATAAAGTCATTTATGGAATTTGTGCATTTGCACGTTTCGTTCCTATCGCATGAATCATGCCAAAAGAAACATGGGATAGCCTTAACATACTTGAGCCAATTTTCTTGACAATCCATCTAACACACGTCCTGAATCAAAAGTTTGTACGTTTCTCCATGCAATGCGAAGCTGAAGCACTTTTGCAGCTAATTTATTTGAAGTCAAAACTGGGTTAATGATGTGAAATAATGTTTGGTAGGGATTATTGTGCTTTGACTTCCTATAGTTGTTGGTTGATATGAACTTATGTTCTTGATGATGAAGATCCCTGTGATATAATTATTGGTTATTGTTGATATAAATGTGAATGTACGGTGGGATCATGTTTTGCGCCGCAACACAAAGTAATAATAGTGTAGAGGTAATAAGGGTGAAGTGAGGTTGTACACTGGGATCAGGTTGCGTGCTGCAACACGAAGTAATAATGGTGGAGAGGTAATGATGGTGAAATATGAACGTACAGTGGAATCTGGTTGCGCGCCGCAACAGATGAATAATTTAAACGAGTAACGATGGGAAATCTTCATCTGTAACTATCTGTATAACTGTGTGGTACTTGTGTGGTTACCTTGACTGTCTTCCAATTCTGTACTATTTGACTCTACTTGGAATAAACCTTGTTCATACATACTAGTGCTATTCAACGGTGCTAACGTCCCTTTTGCCGGGGTGCTACATCTTTTATATGGATGTAGGTGGTTCCACAGCACGTAGCTCAGACCGCCGCTAGTGGTGTTTCCCCTTCATACTTTCAGCAGATTCGATGAGCCCCACTTCCTCTTGGGGCCATGTGTAGTCTATATCATCTCTTTTTGTATATGTCATGTATTTCAAGGTATAGTCGGGGCCTTGTTGCCTGCATATATTGTGTAAACCCTTAGTACTCTTAGAGGCTCCGTTGATATGATGTGAGTTGTACATATATGTATTTTGGGCGGTAAATGTCTTTACTAGTAATTGGGGTCCGAATCAAAATTATTGTATGTTTTGTGATTATCAAATGTTGAAATGATTAAGGATGAAATGAAATCAGGTAGTAGATTCATGTTTAAGATCTAAATTGCTAATTGATGTGAAATAATGTATATTGTGCATGGGGTAACGCGTTGGGTAGGAAAGGAAATCCACGTCCGCTTGACCAGAATCAATTGATTAGGTACCGGTCTCGTCCCTCGATTTTGGGGCGTGACAAACTTGGTATCAGAGCCTAAGGTTTTTTTTAAAGTGTCCTAGGATGTCTCGTAGCCGTGTCTAGTAGAGCCCTTCTTATCGGTGTGTTGTCGACCACATCTATAATTAGGGGGCTGCATGGACGTTTAGGTAAAAACGCTTTCATTGTTACTCTGTATTGTGCGATGTGGTGAAAGGTGAGGGTGTCTATCTCTAACTCGTACATTGTTCTAATTTTAAAAAATGGCACCCAAGAAGAGGGCACGACTTGCACAGAGGCACATGCCACCCCAAGAGTGGCCGTGAATTCTTTATCTGATGGTGCGGGTGAGAATGATTCCCCGACCCTGAATCTTCCTGACTCTTCCATCCCAGGCCAGGATATTCCTATCCCTGCTCTAGCGGAGGGTGCTACAGTCCCTCCCGCTAATGTTCCTAATCCTTCCTCAGTCCCAGCTTCTGGTCCCTGTATTTCTGATGGGGACCTCAGGGGCGTTATTCAGATGTTGACCCAGCTAGTAGCCTCCCAGGCCCAAAGATCAATTGCTTCCTCTGCATCCTCTACTGAGCAAGGGGATTCTTCAGGTTCCAGAATCAACCAGTTTCTACTGTTAGCCCCTCCAGAGTTCACAGGCACCGACCCAGAGGCAGATCCTCTTGATTTTATAGATGAAATGTACAGGACTCTCTGGGTTATGAAGGCTACAAAGACAAAGGGGGTTGAATTGGCTTCCTATCGGTTAAAGAGAGCAGCGTATTCGTGGTTTGAGATATGGGGGAGCTTCCGTAGGGAGGGGAGCCCTCCGACGAAGTGGGATGACTTTGTTGATGCCTTCATAAATCATTTCTTTCCTGCAGAGACTATAGCAGCCCGTGCTGTGGAGTTTGAGGTCCTTAAGCGGGGTAACATGAGTGCTTGGAAGTACCACATGGAGTTCGTGCACCTGTCCAAATATGCCATCTACATGATGCCGACTATGGAGGCCATAGTTCGACAGTTTGTCCAGGGCAATGGTCCTTTGGTTGTTAATGAAGCTGCTACAACTTCCTTGCATTCAAATATGAATTATGGGAAAATCGTGGGCTTCGCCCAGGCCACTGAGGCTCAGAAGTTGAAGATAAAAATGGAGAGGAAGACTAGTATTAGGGCCCAGTCAGCGAAAAAACCCTGTGAGTTCAGATGGAAGAGGGAGGTCAATCCTTGAGAAAGGATCATCAGGGCCATCCCAGTCCTATGCTCAGTCCATATCAAGTCCCCCGTCATCAGGGCACAATTATCAGTAGGGGGTGGCTTTGGACCAGGTTCAGATAGCAGAAGGTTGCATTAGTCGGGTCGTTTAGGTGGGAGGTTCCAGCAGCAGCGGAGGGTCCCATGCCCTAAGTGTGGGAGGTCTCATTTTGAGCCTTATTACTTTGACATACCGGTATGCTATAAATACAGAGAGAGAGGCCATATCTAGCGAGACTGCCGCGCACCCAGTCAGGGCGCGGGTAGGGGTACTGCTAAGCCATCTAGCTCTTCAGCCGCTATATCTTCAGCATGCCCTCTAGCTCCAGCAGGGCGCGGTACAGCTAGGGGGGAGCACGGGGTCAAGGGAGACCCAGTCGGTTCTATGGTTTGAGTGGTCGCCAGAGTGCAGAGTCTTCTCCAGAAGTTGTCACAGGTACTCTGAATGTTCAGTCACATGATGTTTATGCTTTAATTGATACTGGGTCTTCTTTGTCATATGTTACTTCATTTGTTGGTTCATGTTTTGGGATAGAACCCGAACAGCTTTACGAGTCGTTCCCTGTGTCAACTTCGTTTGGTGATTCTATTACGATCGTGCGAGTCTATAGGAACTGTGTTGTCACGGTGCGTGGTCGGGATACCACGACCGATCTTATTGAGTTAGAAATGGTAGATTTTGATGTAATTATAGGGATGGATTGGCTCTATTCGTGCTTTGCTAAACACGACTGCCGAACCTGAATTATGAGGCTCGATTTTCCTATTGAATCAGTTATCGAGTGAGAGGGGACTAATGTTGTGCCAAGAGGTATATTTATTTCTTACCTTAAAGCCTCTAAGATGATCAGAAAAGGGTGCATCTACCATTTGGTTCGGGTTGCGGACCCCACTTCAGAGGTGCCTGCTCCCGAATTTGTGCCTGTTGTGAATGAATTTCTTGATGTATTTCCGGATGAGCTTCCTGGGATTCCACCAGATAAAGAGATCGGTTTCGGGATTGATGTATTGCCAGATACGCAACCAATATCTATTCCACCTTACCAAATGGCGCCAGCAGAATTGAGAGAGTCAAAAAAGCAATTGAATGATCTATTAGAAAAGGGTTTCATATGACCAAGTGTTTTGCTTTGGGGTGCACTAGTTCTTTTTGTCAAAAAGAAAGACGGATCGCTTCGGATGTGTATTGATTATCGGCAGCTCAACAAGGTCACCATAAAAAATATATACCCATTGCCTCGGATAGATGATTTGTTCGACCAATTGCAAGGTGCTAAGTTCTTCTCAAAGATTGATTTGTGGTCCAGGTATCAGCAGTTAAAGATCAGGGAGTAGGATATTCCTAAGACTGCCTTCAGGACTCGATATGGGCACTTTGAATTTCTGGTAATGTCTTTTCGGCTAACCAACGGCCCAACCGCTTTTATGGATCTTATGAATCGGGTTTTCAATCTATTTCTTGACTTCTTTGTGATTGTCTTCATTGACTATATCCTTGTTCATTCGCGAAGTAAGGAAGATCATGGTACTCACCCCAGGGCAGTTATGCAGACTCTTCATCAGCACCAGTTGTATGTAATGTTTTTGAAAATGTGAGTTTTGGCTAGAATCAGTCACCTTTTTGGGCCTTATTGTTTCCAGGGAAGGGATTCAGATTGATCCCCAAAAGATTGCAGCGGTAAAGGATTGGCCTATGCCAACGACCCCGACAGAGATTCGCTGTTTCTTGGGTTTGGCTAGATATTATTGGATGTTTGTGGAGGGATTCTCTACCCTCGCCTCCCCATTAACTAAGCTAACGCATAAGGCGGTTCAGTTCTAGTGGTCCGATGCTTGTGAAAAGTGTTTTTAGGAATTGAAATTGAGATTGACTACGGCGCCAGTGTTGACCTTGCTAGGAGGTTCAGAAGGGTTTGTGGTGTATTGTGATGCTTCAAGGGTTGGTTTGGGATGTGTATTGATGCAATATGGTAAGGTAATAGCGTATGCTTCAAGACCCTCAAGAATCACGAGAAGAATTATCCGACGCATGATTTGGATCTCGCAACGGTTGTGTTTGCATTAAAAATCTGGCGGCACTATCTTTATGGGGTCCATGTGGACGTGTTTAGAGACCACAAGAGTCTTCAGTATTTATTCAAACAAAAGGAGTTTAACTTAAGGCAGCAGAGGTGGTTAGAATTGCTCAAGGATTATGATATGAATATTTTGTACCATCCATGAAAGGCGAATGTGGTAGTCCACGCTCTTAGTCGGAAATCCATGGGTAGCTTGGCTCATTTGGAAGCGGGTCAGAGGCTTTTGGCTCGGGAGGTTTATCAGTTGGCTAGTCTGGGGGTCTGTCTTTCGACCTTAGATGAAGGGGATGTCGTGGTGCGTAATGGAGCAGAATCTTCACTTGTAACAGAAATCATGAAAAGGCAATTCAGAGATCCAGCAGTGATACAGTTGAGAGAGGAAATTCTGAATCGTAAAACTACATCATTTTTACTCGGCAATGATGACGGTGTTTTGCGGTGCCAAGGGAGGTTATGTGTTCCGGACGTGGATGATCTTCGGGAAAGGGTAATGGCAGAGGCTTGCAATTCCACGTATTCAGTACACCTAGGTTCTATGAAGACGTATCATATTTAATGGTTGAATTGTATGAATAGGGGTGTGGCGGACTTTGTGGCTAGGTGTCGGAATGGTCAGCAGGTGAAGGCTGAGCATCAGAGGCCCGGCGGGTTGATGCAACTTATGGAAATACCAATGTGGAAATGGGAGATGATCAATATGGAATTTGCGGTAGGGTTACCCCGCAGTCAGCGCAAGTTCGACTCAATTTAGGTGATAGTGGGTCGTCCCACGAAATCAGCCGACTTCTTTCCAATCAAGTCCACCGATACTGCGAAACAATACGCCTAGTTGTATATCAAGGAAATAGTCAGAATCCATGGCACTCCAGTATCTATTATCTCGGATCGAGGGGCCCATTTCACAGCTAAATTTTGGAAGAAATTTCAGCAAGGTTTGGGTACGTTGGTAAATCTCAGCACAACATTCCACCCACAGACTGATGGGCAGGCAGAGGAGACCATTCACACACAAGAAGATATGTTACGGGCTTGTGTATTAGACTTCAAGGGTAGCTTGGATGATCACTTGCCCGTTATAGAATTTGATTATAATAACAGTTTCCATGCTAGTATTCAGATGGCCCCATTTGTGGCGTTGTATAGAAGGAGGTGTAGGTCTCCGATTGGATGGTTTGACGTTGGTGAGGCGGAAATGCTAGGACCAGATCTTGTGCACCAAGCTATGGAAAAATTTAAAGTCATTCAGGAAAGGATGAAGACTACTCAGAGTCGTCAGAAATCCTATGTGGATGTTCGTCAAAGAGATTTGGATTTTCAAATAGATGATTGGGTATTCTTGAAGGTGTCTCCCATTAAAGGAGTGATGTGGTATGGAAAGAAAGGGAAATTGAGCCATAGGTATGTCGGGCCGTACCGGATCGCTCAAAGGATATGACATGTGGCTTATAGGTTGGAATTGCCCCATGGGCTGTCATTAGTGCACCCAGTGTTTCATGTGTCTATGTTGAAGAAGGTGATTGGGGAACCATCCACCATTGTGCCAGTTGAGACGGTTTAAATTAATGAAGGATCGTCATATGAAGAGGTTCCAGTTTCTATTCTTGATAGGCAAGTCCGTAGATTGAGGAACAAAGAGATTGCTTCTATTAAAGTATTATGGCGGAGTCAACAAGTCGAAGAAGCCACATGGGAAGCGGAAAATGAAATGAAAGAGAAATATCCCCACTTGTTTGAATGAGTCCGGTAGTGGTTTTGAAAGTTGTCGTTCCTAAGCAATTATATATTGTGTTGAATTTTGTGCAAGAACACTCCACTCCCCTAATAACCCTATTATTGTGACTTCTCAAACTTTGAGCCATAAATGTATATTTTGTTGTGATTTGTTGGATTATGTGCAACTCATTGAAATAACTGAATTATGCGCAACTCATCGTAATAGTTGAATTAAGTGCAAATTTGTGGAATTAACCGAACTATGCGAGGCTTGTGGAAGTAATTGAATTATATGGAGCTTGTTGAAATGACCGGATTATGTGCAAGCAGATAGAGTAATAGGTAATGTGTAGAATTTGTTAAACATGTGTTTCGGGGGCTCTCTAACAGATAGATAGGCCTAATTACAAAGGTAACTCTGGAAAAAATTTCAGGAAATATTGGAGTTAGTCAAAATTTCGGGGTTGGTTTATTTTGTGTTTTCCTACTCTAGTGATTCCACGATCCTCATTCGAGGACGAATGATTTTAAGTGTGGGAGATTGTAAAGACTCGTAAAATTTCATGGCTATAAATAATGCCCAAATAGGTCCCCCTGTTGTTATAACTGTAGAAATTCTTAAAATAGACCCTTCTTGAGTAAAAAGTACCCGATGACTTAAAAGATATAATTTTCCAAATTTGCGCAGGTCTGCGGTCCAGTGTGCGATCGCAGATCAGGTATGCAGACCGCATAGTGGTCGCATACTTGGACAGTTTGTTGTCCATTTTGAGGACAACTATGCGACCTACAATGCAATCGCATTTCACGAATGCGGGCCGCATAGTTGACGCATTCTCGCACCTTGAATTTTGCGGAGGGAGTTATGCGACGCACTATGCGATCACATAACAGGTATGCGGACCGCATAGTGGTCGCATACCTGGGCAGTCTACTTTTCTTATTTTCCCATTTGATGGCTAATTATGCGACAGGAATGCGGACCGCATAGCAAGAATGCGCCGCATTTCTTTTTCGGGACTATTAAAATTCTGATTTTATACCCAACCCCCAGTCCATCAAAACACATACCCCTTTCATTTTAAGCATATTTTCTGATAAATTAGAGAGAGGAGAAAGTGGGTTCTAGAGAGAGAGAGAGTTCCAACTTCACCAAATTGTTCCTCCATCACTACTCAGGCCTGGAATTGATCAAGTAAGACATAATTTTCTTCACTACAAGAGGTAAGCTTCCACCCCATAAACCTTAATTTCCAGAATTTTGTTAAAATGAAACATGGTTAGGTGAGTTCATGATGATAGGCGTCCGAGTCTTGCATGCATGTAACACACTAGTCATAATCTAGTAAAAGGGAATGGGTTAGAGTAATCTTTCACTAAAAAGAGGCCATTTAATCTAAAGGAACACCTAGTGTTTGATAGAATGCTCAAGTGATTTCAAGACATGATAATTATTCCTAATTCTATGTTCAATTATGCCACATTGTGAACTAGATTGAAGGTGCTAGAAGGTCCGGTGAATAGTGGTACAAAATTAAAGGGGAATTCCGATTCAAGCTATGTATGGCTAACTTTAATCTTTGTAGAGTCACCTTGTTGGTATCCGAACACACGATATGAAATTTCTTCTTGAGCATATGTGAATTGATTGTCCTGCTGTGTCAAGGTGTAAGATTTCATTCTCTGATTTTCCTAGTCAATTACCATGCTAATTGCGATTGTGAAGGGTGATTCGTTAAATGTTCGAATATGTCAATATGTGTTACTAAATGAAAGAATGTTAATTTACTCTAATGTGGGAAGGTATCTAATTGCTACGGGCCGAGTCTGACAAAAGATTGAAAAAATGTGGATTTATTTAATTGAGATAAATGATGATGGTAACACCATATCTGAATTAATGTTTTGTAAGAATTATTATGCTTTGACTTCATATAGTTGTTGGTTGATATGAACTTATGTTCTTGATGATGGAGATCCCTGTGATAGATTTGTGGTTATTGTTGCTATGAAATGTGAATGTACAGTGGGATCCGGTTATGCGCCGCAACACGAAGTAATAATGGTGGAGAGGTAATAAGGGTGAAGTGTGATTGTATAGTGGGATTGGGTTGTGCGCCGCAAGTAATAAGGGTGGATAGATAATAAGGGTGAAATGTGAAAGTACGGTGGGATCGATTTCCGCACTGCAACAGATGAATAATTCAAATAAGTAACGGTGGGAAATCTTCATTTGTAACTATCTGTATATCTATGTGGTACTTGTGTGGTTACCTTGACTGTCTTCCAATTGTGTATTGTTCAACTCTACTTGGAATAAACTTTGTTCATACATACTAGTACTATTGAACGGTACTAACTTCTATTTTGCCGGGAGTGCTACATATTTTATATGGATGCAGGTTGTTCCACAACAGGTAGCTTAGACCGCCGATAGTGGTGCTTCCCCCTCCATACTTTCAACAAATGCAGTGAGCCCCACTTTCTCTCGGGTCCGTGTGTAGTCTATATAATCTCTTTTGTATATGTTAGGTGTTTTAAGGTATAGCGAGGCGTTGTTGCTGGCAAGTATTGTGTAAAACCATAGTACTCTTAGAGGCTCCTCAGACATGATGTGTGTTATACATATATGTATTTTGGGCAATAAATGTGTTTACTAGTAATCGAGGTCCGAATCGGAATTATTGTATGTTTTGTGATTATAAAATGTTTAAATGATAAAGGATGAAATGAACTCAAGTAGTAAATTCACGTTTAAACGCTAAATTGCTAATTCATGTCGAATAATATATATTGTGCACGGGGTAACACATTGAGTAGGAAAGGCAATCCATGTCCGCTTTACCGAAATCATTTGGTTTGGTGCCGGTATCGTCCCTCGGTTTTGGGCCGTGACAACAAGTTATCCCTCTGGACATATGAATCTTTTCGCCTGGTACTTTGTCGAACTTAAGACTATTGATATATCTTATTTCATAGCCTCGGTTATCAATCGTTATGAGGTTACTTCATCTAGGTGGGTCATACTATACTATAACACTTACTTTAGTTTATTATTATCGAGATTTGCGACCCAACTATAGGTTATGCCTGTCGGTGCTTATCCTATATGTATAAATCTAAGTCATTTATCTATCCATTGTTGATTCACCTTAATGTTGATCCATAATCTACTACTGATAACTTGAAACCTATCATGTAATACATTGTCACTACGGCTCATGTCGCTTCGGGAAACATTTAAAGTAATTTTCTTGATCAACCTAGGGACGATACTATACTTCAATAAATGTATTTCATAGCATCATAGTGTGATTCATCTTATAGGGTATTCTAATCTCGTGCAGTTCATGAAATCCTTGTTCTCAAAATCATTACTCAATAAAAGACCTAAAAGACATCCTCTTATCATTTATTACAATTGCACCTTTACTTTACTACTAGGGTAGTATTCCATCTCTTCTAAATACTCCTAGTTTTAAACTACTTTGAGTTCACTCATGCTATACTGAGACTTTTATAACTTTATGGAGACCATCAGCTATCTTGTTGTGATGGGTTTAATAAGGAGGAATTACCTATTCTCGTCACCTTCTCACTTACCTTTTCTTGTCCTTACTCCTGTCTAGCTTAAATCTTGTTACTCTACCATACTTTAGCTTGCAACCTACGCATATCTATTTATACTAATCCCAACCTTCCTTTTAACATACTAGCTCCATAGATTTCCTTTCATGCATTCTTAGCATTCTTCAAATGTAAGAAATTACTTTTCCTGGTCGTTCAGCCACTTGCTGAATGGATACTTGGCTTATCTTAGTGCCCACGAATATTGGAGTTCCCTGTAACTTGTATGATCTCAATTATCAACTTTTGATTTTTTTATTCTTCACGTTTATTAGCCACGATAGGTGGAACTTTCTTATGGAGTGCATACAATATTATAGTGAGACTGGTGTTACAAGACCGTCTTTTTTATGTCACTGTGCTTATGTTGAAGCCTTCTTCCTTATTTTCTCAGCTAGTCTTTCGTTGTAGTGCTTAGGGAAGACTCTCTGACTCTTTTAAAGCTGCGAGCTTATTACATTGTATACCCCACGGTATTTCTGATGTTCTTACTCGCCTATCACTATCCTTAGTTACTTACCTCCGCGCCCTTGTGCTCGTATGGTTGCTTCTGAAGTGAAAGTTGACTATCTCCCTAGTGGAACTTTCTTTTATTTTCATAACACTTATATGGTACCTTTAACTACCCAAACTCCTATCTGAATATTACTCAAGGATCACGATGGAATCATATCTACGAGACCGAATTCCCTATGTTGGGTTTCACTATGTTTATCTTGCACAATCTACTGATTTATCTATGACCTCTTGTTTAGCTATAACTAGGATCTTCCTGAATCAATTATAGACTACCCGTTGGTCCATTCGCATATCTGTATTTTATGTAATGCCTCTTGGGTTATATCCTTTCTCTTAACATACCTCTTATACGGGCTCCTTACGTACAAAGTGTTCATTCCAACTTATTTATCAATATCATAGAGTGAAAACCCCTTATTTCTTCTCGCCAGCGTCATGCTTGCATAATGTTCTAGAGTTATAATATATCCGTAGGATCTGAATAAATTCAATCTCATTCCTTTTGCCTTTTTACCGCATTCTTCCTTTTTATTCCATAGTTACCTCATTATCTTTGGCACCTTTTCACATCTTTACTGACATTATACTTGCCTTGCAGTAAACCCTTATGTGCCAAAGATAACTGAATATCTTACGCACGAGGGTGACACATGGTGTAGTTGGAAAACTTAGTCCATTAAGAGTAACTTTAGTCATAGTGCTTGCTTTAGGGAAGTGTCTTCCTGAATGACCTTTAAAGGTTATTCTTCCGTTGTCCATTCTATTATCGTCGGAACGCGATCTGTGAAATTCTCATGATGCCGACTATTATCAAATCATTCGGTCCCTAATTCATGTTCAATTCATCTTGTTCACTAGCCCATACTAATTTCTATTACTCTAAGGGTCTAATTCTTCCTTCTGGTAATCACGTTTGAGTAACCATCCCATTTCATGAAATGAGGGTATGGCTTTATGGCTTATACTCTTGTATTGACTCAAGGCCTGTCTCCTCTTTTCTTTTTCTTCACTTGAATATAGACTTTGTCACTCTGTCATATTTTGATTTACCGTTATCACCCATTTATCTCATCTTACTCATAAATCTTCTTTTACCCTCTTCTTATTCTCTTGCTAATATCTCTGTCTATTACCTTATTCTGAAAACTTCAACAAAACAGCCTTTCGCTTTTAGATCCCCTTGCACCATATCATTGGCTCTTGGGTCGACTAACATTCTCTCTTTACTAGAGGGAGGAGTCATCCTAAGGTAAATATTCATCCCTTCTAGGATACAAGTGCATATCTTCTGCACTTTCTGAACATTCTAGTATTCATATACTACTGTATTATTCTAGAGTGCACCATCTAGCTATCTCCCAATAAGAACTATTACCATGTCCTGCAAATGTTAGATAATGATAACAACCCATCCACAATTTTGGGCTACTCTAACCTCAGTTGGATCCTGATATCCTATCCTTCTATTAAATTGTATCTTCTAGCTCCCACGGACCATAATTGAGACGGGTATGGTCAATTGTATATATCTCTATTATTGTTGAAAGTAACTCAAAATACTTATATTTCTCTGCCTAGATTGTAAATACTGATAATCTTCACTAACTGGGTACCTCGTACCCTTCTTCCACTTGCTTCATTTACTTGTTGAAACATGTATCTACCTTCTCATTCTCTCATTTATTTTTACCGTATGGGTGGATTGATCTACATGCCTTTGGACTCCTGATCAAGAAGCTTACACGTCTTAGTTTAAACATAATTTTCTAAAGACCTCACATTTACTCATCATAAGCATGATGCAGAATCTAGCTCCTCTGACTCAACTCTTCCACAACCACATTCATTCTCTTACCAACTGTCTCTTCGGATGAGGTATCGTTGTATTATGAATAAAATAGAATTTAGAAGTTTGAATTCTTACAACTAAGCTCTACCACACGATCTAGAGTAAGAAGATAGAGTGAAAATCCTAAATTCCATGTAGCCTCCTGCTTATAAGTGTGGTGCACAACACACCCATAAACAACACTCTACTAGACACGGCTTGTAGACTCCCTAGGACAAAACTGCTCTGATGCCAATTTTCTCACGACCCAAACCGAAGGCCTGCGATGGGCTCTCGGTACTTTACTCAACCTAGTACCAACGTAACATATCTTTCTTATCCTGCAACCATGGGTAAATGTGCCAAAAGGGTCATCATGACATAACCAAAATAAAATATAAGGGAATGCTAGACATAGGATGACCTAACATGATATAGAAACGTATACATGTGACATACGGGCCTAAAAGACTGACATGATCATTTGTGAACTTAAAACATATGCCGAAAAGGGCATACAAGTATCCATATACCTGCAATTTGTCTACAAGCCTCTAAGAGTACATAAATATCATAAAGGTTGGGACAGGGCCCCGCCATACCAATCAATACATGTTCAAATCATACTGACCAAATAGGCAACTGCGGAGAAAGTAGAGTGCAACAACACCTTCCGCTGAGCTGATAGGCTAATAGGAGGATGTCAACCTATCTATCGGGACCTACATGCATGAAACGTAGTGTCCCCGGGTAAAAGGGCCGTCAGTACGAATAAATCACTGAGTATGTAAGATAGAAAAGTAGAACTAAGAACAGTAATGTAAAGAGAGATACAGGAGATACAACATGTAGCGCATGAGTGCGTTTGAGAGATACTGACATGAAATGCATGATACATATATATGCATAATCTTTTTTAAAAAAAGGGGCCCATGTGGGCATCATCACCATCATATCATACTGGGCCTCAAAGTGGTCTCGGTAAAAATGTACCCGGACATCATAAGGCTCGGTAGAATCTTACCTGACCACGTAGAGCTGGGTAAAACCAAACTGATCAGTGGTTGCACAATAGGTGTCGTACCCGACCGACTATAGCATGGCTCGGTAGAGCAAAATAGATACATATATAATGTATGTTGGACTCATGGAATAAAATTCTGAACCTTCCGGAGTGACGTAAGGTCGTTGCATCTTCGATTAACATTATGGATATCATACCATTAATATGAACTTCACTAGGATTCAAGGATCATGCATACTTTCTTAGAATAACTTTATAAGGAAAGAACAACATGAACAACCTTAGTTGCTAGGAGTAGATTCGTTATGAAATAGGGTATCGTTTACGTTCGTTTCACATTATATCATGCAAAAAGAAAGAAGGAAGTGCCTTAACATACCTTAACTCCATTGAGCCCTTAATACTTTCCAAGAAATTTTTCAAACAACTCAACTCAATCTACCATAGCATAAGGAGATTCAAAATCAGTGTTGAGTAAAGGCTATGTGTGCAACATAAACTAGTAGCTCGTTAATGTAAATTTGGGCAGCATCTTCTCTGTAAGAAGAGCATCTTACAATATCATATAACAATAAAAATGACAAGAGAAATCCAGTAACACATAATTATCAATAACAAGACACTATAAAACAACAACAAGTCACAACTCCAAGTGGAATTCATATAACCCATATCATCCCTTATAGACTTCTTACTTTAACTTAATAGTATGATTAACATTATAATGAATTCATTCATCAATGATTCAATCCTTATACCATATATTTATAACAACGAAAACAATCCATAACTTCAGTTATCTTTAATTAGAAACTTTATTGACTAGTTCATGTCTAGTCCATATATTTAACATAATCAATGTCAAGATAAACTTAAACAGAAGAAAGAACACAATAGAATTACTTTCTACGGTGGATTCAAGTCGAAATCCATGTTATATTTAGCCTAAAACATCCCAACACACCCCAATCACTTCATACCCAAAACGACAACAATAGTAGTGTCAAATACCCCGAAAATATTACAAAGAACGACTAATCTACCATTTCTGCATTATGGGTTTTTTCTCCACACCATTTCTCCTTCAAAACTCCATTAAACAACAGCAAAAAAGACAGCCCAAAAGTAACACGAAGCAGCCCACAAAACAGTCCATTACAAGTCGAATAATTCGAACCCACGGCTTCCGCCATCGTCCTGTGAGTTCTAACTATTAGAAAACAAGTTCATCAACCTCTTTTCATATTTAAAAGATTAGTTACCGAAATGAGGATTTTTTTAACTCTTAAATACCTTCCAAAACTCAAACTACAAAGAAAAATAGAGGCAATATAACGATATTTACATAGTACGGATCATTTTAATGTTATCACTACTTGATTTCGTGCCCCGGATGACAATATTGTTGGAAAACCTTGTGGAGAGTTTGAGACTAAATTTGCGGGTCTTATTTGGTCGTGTTCTCTTGAAAATTGAATAAAGATACGAGATAAGGATATAAATATCTATATTTTTTCAAAGTCATAAATGTTCTACTTGGAACCTTATCATTGGCACTTCTTCATATCCTTATATATTTTTATCCGGACGTCGTATGAATGAGAAATTAAGAGCATTGGAAACTATATTCCAAGAACTCCAATTTGGTATATAATATATCCACAAAAAGACCTCATATAACACATGAAATGTATTTTTCAAAAAACTTTAGTGACACACCTACTTGTCACCTATGCAGTCTATGCAGTCTCGCTAAATTGCAGATATCTCTCGACTCCAATTTTGTATCTATGAATAGTTTAAATAGTTAAAAAATATACTCGCAACATGTGATGAGCTTTGCCAACTTTTGTTCCACAACTTGGTTGACATAAAAACGTAACAAACGACTATGATAAGCCTAAAATAACTCATAATATAACCTCTTTATCAAGTTAAGAACCCTAGTATCATCCCAAAAGTACATGTTATAACATTCACAACTTGTCGACATTCGACGAAACTTATTTTCTTCAATTTATTTAGCTTCTAAGCCTTTCAACCCTCCTGGTACTTGTTATCCATGATCTTGATGATTTGTAACCTCCAGAGTAACATGATTAAATTACTTTATGTACTTTCAAAGACGATCTCATTTCTAAGATTGCATCAATTGACTTATGAATACTCTCACGTATGGAGATATGAGGTTTAACAGAGGTAGGGCATATTAAGAGGGATTTATGCAGATGTGGTAAAGGTGCAGCGTAGTAAGGTTCACCGGCAAAGAATCTAGTTTCAGTTGTTATATCACCTGCCCCACCAGCAGCGGGGGAGCTTAGGAAGTCGAGGGACGTCCCATAGGCGGAGGTCAGTCAGGAAGGGGTCATGCTCAATGTTATGCATTTCTGGCTGCCGAGGTGGAGGCTTCTGATGCAGTTATTACAAGTATTGTTTTCGTCTGTCACTGAAATGCATCAATTCTGTTTGATCCTTGTTCTATATGTTCCTATGTATCATCATACTTCACATCGTATTTGTATTTGCATTGTAGTTCTCTTGATATTCATGTTCATGTATCTACACCTATTTGTGACTATATCATGGTCTATCGGGTTTATCGGTCTTATTTGATAACTATTAGGGGTTTTGGGACCTGTTTGGACCTCTTGATTGCTTAGTATGGTTGATTTTGATGTGATTTTGGGTATGTATTGGTATCTTTGTATCATGCTATTCTTGAGTTTCAAGCTAAGATCATGACATTGGCTATGCCGAGGTTGCCAAGGTTTGAGTGGAAAGGTTCTCTTAGGTATACTTCTAGTAAAGTGATTTCATATCGGAAGGCTAAGCGGATGGTTGAGAAGCGGTGTTTGGCATACCTGGCCTTTTGTGAGGGATGTAAGTGTAGACTCCTAATATTAAGTTAGTTCGTGTAGTGAGGGAGCTTCCAGTTGTGTTTACGGCAGATCTGTCGGGCATGCCAAACAATAGGGATATTGATTTTGATATTGACCTGGTGGTGGGAACTTAGCCCATGTATATTCTACCGTACCACATATATACAATAGAGTTGAAGGAGTTGAAACAGTTGCAAGAGTTGCTGGATAAGGGGTTCATCAAGTCTAGTGTATCACCATGGGGTACGTCAATGTTGTTTGGTAAGAAGAACGATGGGTCCATCAGGATGTGTATTGACTATAGGCAATTCAACAAGGTTACCATCAAGAATAAGTATCCATTTTCTGGCATTGATAACTTATTTGATCAACTACAAGATGCTAAGTGTTCTGAAA
Organism: Nicotiana paniculata; assembly: GCA_005239505.1. Classification (NCBI taxonomy): domain Eukaryota; kingdom Viridiplantae; phylum Streptophyta; class Magnoliopsida; order Solanales; family Solanaceae; genus Nicotiana; species Nicotiana paniculata. Next base: position 26,865 of record ML306096.1, read on the forward strand.
GATTAACTTGAGATTGGGATAGCACTAGTTAAAGATCAGGGCTCTTAGACATTCCTAAGACAACTTTCAGGACTTGTTATGGGCATTGTGAGTTTTTGGTAATATATTTTGGTTAAACTAATGCCTAGCAGCCTTCATGAATTTGATGAACAGTGTGTATAGGAATTACTTGGTTTCTTTTGTCATTGTGTTCATTGATAATATCTTAATGTATTCCCGTAGTGCTGAGGAGCACGATCATCATTTGAGGATGGTGATTCAGATTTTGAACGAGAAGAAGTGGTATGCTATGTTTTCCAAGTGTGAGTTTTAGCTTGAGTGGGTGGCATTCTTAGTCTATGTGGTATTAGTGACGGGATTAAGGTGGACACCAAGAAGATTAAAGTAGTTCGAAGTTGGCCTAGACCTTCTACTACTAGTCAGATCGAGAGTTTCTTTGGCTTGGCTGGGTATTATTGCCGCTTTATGGGGGATTTAATCTATTACAGCCCTATTGACTTAGTTGACCCAAAAGGGCGCCTAATTTAGGTGGTCAGACGAGTATGAGGAGAGCACTTACAAGCTGAAGGAGGCAGTGACTACGACTCCACTTTTGATATTTCCCTTAGGATTAGGGTCAAACATAGAGTATTGTGATGCTTTGAGGGGTTAGTCTTGGATGTGTCAGGATGCAGGACGATAGGGTGATTGCCTATGCATTGCGTTAGTTGAAGCCTCATGGGAAGAACTATCTGGTGCATGGTTTTGAGTTAGCTTATATCATACATGTGCTCAAGATTTGGAGGCATTACTCTTATGGCATGTCTTGTCAGGTATAATAATTAGAGTCTACACCATCTGTTTAAATAGAAAGATTTGAATTTGAGGTAGTGAAGATGGTTAGAGTTGTTGAAGGATTATGATATCACCATTTTTATCACCTGGGGAAGGCCAATGTAGTAGCTGACGCCTTAAGTAGAAAGGCAGAGAGCATGGGGAGTTTTAGTATTTATCCTAGCTATGGAGACACCGTTAGCTATGAATATTCAGGCTTTGGCCAACATGTTTGTGAGGTTTGAAATTTGGGAGCCTAGTAGGGTTCTTGCTTGTGTTGTATCACATTCATCTTTTTTTTGAGTGTATAAAGGATCTCCAGCATGATGTTCCCCACTTGCTTGTCCTTAAGAGCTAAGTGCAGCGAGGTGGTACTAAGGATGTAACTATTGGTGATGATGAGGTATTGAGGCTTGAAGTTCGGATCTATGTTCCTAAGGTGGATGGTTTGAGGGATTTGATTCTTGAGGAGGCTCACAGTTCACGGTATTCTACTCATCCAGGTGCGACGAAGATGTATCATGATTTGAAGTGGAATTATTTGTGGAGAAGGATGAAGAAGGACAGTGTTGAGCATGTTGCACGATATTGAACTATTAGTAGGTCAAGTATAAGGATCAGAGATTGGGTGGCTTGTTTTAGAGATTAGTTCTCCCCCACCTTTTAGCCTTCTGGATCCCTAGAACAAAAAATGAATTTATCGGATTGGAAGTGGTTGCGTATCACTACGGATTTTGTGGTGGGGTTGCCACGGACCTTGAGGAGATTTGATGTTGTATAGTTCATTGTGGACAAACTGACCCAGTCTACACATTTTATTTCGGTCATTACTTCCTACACTTCTGAGCAGTTGGCTCGGATTTATCTTAGAGAGAATTTCCTCCTGCATGGTGTGCTTGTGTCTATCCTCTCGGATAGCGACACTCAATTCACATCCCATTTTTTGAGAGATATGCTACGTGGGTGGGCACGTAGGTATAAAAGTGCCTTCGTAGAGCACAATCTAGGTAGAAGAGTTATGTTGTTAGGAGGGTTCGTGATGTAGCATTGATGGAGAGTTAGAGGGTCCTTCTCAGAGTTTCACCTATAAGGGTCGTGATAAGGTTCGGGAAGAATGGCATGTTGACCCCTCGGTATATTGGCCCATTTGATGTTTTGGAGAGAGTTGGTGAGGTGGATTACTAGTTTGCTTTGCCACCCGTCTTGTAAGGAGTTCGTCCGTTTTTTCATGTTTCCAGGCTTCAGAAGTATCATGAGGATCAGTCACATGTGTTATATTTCAGTTCCGTACAGTTGGATGAGATCTTGGCTTATGAGGAGGAACTAGTGGCCACATATATGCAGGTTCAGAAGATGAGGTCGAAGGATATTCATTCGGTAAAGGTTTAGTAGAGAGGTCAATCGGTCGAGGATGAAACTTGGGAGACTGAGCATGATATGTGGAGAAAATATCCTCACCTTTTTGGCATTCTAGGCATGCTTCTAAACTCGTTTGAGGATGAATGTTTTCTTAAGAGGGGCATAATGTACCGACTCGGCCGATCATTATGTGTATTTGAGCCTTGTTTCCTTATTTGATGCTTCCTTAATGTGTTTTTGTCATTTGGTGACTTGCGGAGATGGTTGTTTTGGCTTCAAAAAGATTCGGAGGTGATTTGGATTACTTAGTGTCATTTTTGGAAGCTTAAGTTATAAGAGTTGACTGAGGTTTGACCTTTCTATAAACGACCTCAGATTGGTATGTTGATGGTTCAAATAGGTTTAATAATGATGTTAGACTTAGTCGTATGTTCGAAATTGGTCTTGGATGTTCCTAGGATGTTTTATACCATTTTCGAAAAGTGGGCAATTTGTAGAATTGTAGCGTTCATAGGTTTGACCGAGGGTTGACTTTGAGATTATCGAATTCGGATTTTTGTTCCAAAAGTTATAATAGCTCCATTTTGTAATTTTTGGACATCTATGAAAGGTTTGGGTTTAATCCGGATTGGTTAGGCTTGAATCGGAGGCTTGGTTTGAAGTTTGGAATTTGATGAACTTAAGAGAAGCTTAACATGTGTTGTGATCGATGGTTATTGGTTTTGATGTTATTCGTTTTGTTTTGAGCAATTTAATATGTTTGGATTAGGTATTGGAACATGATGTGATGATTGGAGAAGGTCCCGGGGGATCGAGTGTGTTTTAGGGTGGTTTCAGACTATTTCCACGAGTTTTGAAGCATTAGATTTTTGTTGGTGCTTGGTGTTCTTCGCATTCATGTGGGTACATCGCATTCGTGATAAAGGATTTTGGGGTAGTTGGAATTTGTTCTTTGCATTCACGTTTGGTGTCTTGCATTTTCATAGGGTTTGGGCTTATTGGTCATCGCGTTCGTAATGGGACTTGGGTTCATGAAATAAGGAGCCACGAGGGGTGTATGCTTACGTGTTTGCGTTGTTGGGTAGGGCAGTAACTTTGCTTTCGCGATTGGTTATTTTGGGGACCATGGAAGTTTCTACTTCCCGAACGCGAGGCTTTCGCCGAGATTGCGAAGGTTTTTCTTGGGCATATCTTAAGTGATATAATTTCGGGACTTTTACCCATATTATCATATTTTGAGACGTAGACTTCGAGAACGGGAAATTTTAAAGAGCTAATTCACTACATCATTGTAGGTAAGCCATTTACACTTAAATTTGACATTATATCATGAACTTTCATGAATTTCTACACTTCAAAGCTTGGATTTTAAAGTGAAATTTTGGGTGTTTTGGCAAAAATTTTAGACTCCGATTTGGAGTCAATTTTGAATAAAGCGTGTATGTTTAGACTCGTATTGGAATGGGTGTTCAGAATTTGTGAGTTTTGTTGGGTACCGGCACTCAACCGAGTAAACCCTACTGAGCAAGCCTGTTAGGTTTCATTCTACCCAAACTAATTTATGAATAATTAGGAGATAAATTCTATCAACCATGCTTTATAAATATTTCTTTAACTTCCATTTTGTTCTCATTAGCAGTTTCAACCATAATATCCATAATATTACATTTTTTTGTAGATATTATGAAAAACGTACTTGCTAAATAGCAATATTTCTAATTTAATTCCAATTCCCGACATCACCCATAACCTGTCTACGGAGCCTCTAAATAAAACTGAAGGAAAACATGGAAATGCAAAAGTCACGACCCAAAACCTATTAAGGTCATGATGGCGCTAGACACCACCGTCAGGCAAGCTAATAATTAATTAATTAAAATAATTTCCTATTTTAGCATTTACAAAAATCACTGCCTTTCACTTTAATACGTATTAACCAACTAAAATCCGTTAAGTAAAACAATGGTTTAAAAATTTCCATTTTAGCAAATATACCCCAACACATCCCAGAACCCGGTGTCACAAGTACCTGAGCAATTTTTAAGAGTTTATACAATCATCACAAAGCTTGTCCGAAATACAAATTGGACAAGGAATTTAAAAGGAAAATAAATACAGTATGAGGGAGACTCTGTCAACTGCAGATCTCCTCCGGATGATGCAGGTCTCCTATGTCTCCAAATCTTCCACATCGCTATGAAAGTACCTGTGCAATAAAAATGCACAGCAAGTGTAGCATGAGTACAAAAACAATGTGTACTCAGTAAGTCACCCACCTAACCTCAGAGAGGTAGTGACGAGAGGTCGAATTAGACACTCACTAAGGTAAAACAGATTACTTTAACATAATATGATGAAAACAGTAGGCATGTAAAGGTAGTAAAGAAACGAATATATAAGGCACTGATGTCCAAGTAAATACTGGAAGTAAATAAACAGTTACTACTTCCTCATTTTGCCCCAAATATCTTAAATAAACAATTTCTTCTTTGTTTTCCACCAAAATCTCAAATAACAATTACTTCTTGTTTTCCCCAAATATCTTATCACTTTAAAATCCATTTAAACATTTAACAATTTAGCATGCGCATACGGGATAAGGACAACCGGCCTGAGCCGTCATAATAATCATTTATGTTGTACTGCCGAGGATCAAACGACTTGTACCATAAGTGCACATTTCAATAAAATAATCATGTCTATGCACTGCTGAGGGTCGAACGGCCCGAACCATAAGTGCATCTTTAAATAAAATAATCATCTCTATGCACTGCCGAGGGTCGAACATCCTGAACCATAAGTGCATCTTTCAATCCACCGTGGCGTACGGCCCGCTCCAATGAGAGTGGGGGAAATAACACACCGCTCGCGGAATGTAAATTGTGAAGAGGTCACAAGCAGTCATGCACAATCAAAAGTCCACCCCGAATACGCCGGAAAAACAAATACTCAAGTAAATGACATATCTCTCTTTTAAAAACCACAAAATAGTATTTAAATCCTTTCTCGAAATTCATTTGCCAAGTTTAATAATATTCAATAATATCACCTTATAAGGTATACAAATTTCCACGCTGGAAAACAATTCTTTTTCTAGTTGATTAAGAAAATGAACTCTAGTCTTATTTAGATATTGAATTGCGATTTTGATTATATTAACAGTCTAATATCACAACAGGATCACAGGTACAACAGGTAAGGCATGCTAGTGGGTCCTAGACAACCAAGAGATGGCATAATAGTAGCTATGTACGGACTCCTGTCACCTCGTGCGTGCGTTGACCCCGCAGATAGTAGCACATCCTAAATTAGTTCGCCTAGGGGGACAATTACCCCTCTCAAAGTTACAAAGGATACTTTCCTCGCTCCGAAGTCCCATAACCGGCTTCCAAGCCCTTTCGGCGACTCCCGTGGATGCACAACACAACAAAACTACCAAATAACGTGCAAAGTAATGAAAATTCATCCTAATACTCGCAACAAATTCAAATTATATACTTTCCCAACTCCGCTCGGTGAATTGACCAAAATGCCCTGGCGCCCACGTGCCTGGAATCCGAAATTTCTCGAAGATATATACTACCCATAGCTCTACCAGCTCAAATATACAATTCATTCTAAATTCCATGCTCAAATTCGTTGTTATAATCCAATTACAAATTTCTATGTTTCTTTAAGATTTTCCCAATTTTTTTCCTACCACTTCTCATGTATAATCCCATGTAATAACCTTGTATTTAACTTAGAACATTAAGGAGTTACTTACCTACCATTGCATGAAGAAAATCCTCCTTGAAACCTCCCTAAAGCGCCCATGCCAAGATGAAATAGCGAAAAATCACGGTTTTAAAACATTCTGCCTAGGCTATTTTTCGCACCTGCGATCCAGCTCTCGCACCTGCGAGTCCGCAGGCGCGACAAAAATTCCGCACCTGCGGCTTTTCCTCAGCTCCAGCCAAATTCGCACTTCCGCCCCATAGTCCGCATCTGTGACTACGCAGGTGCGGAAATACCATCGCACTTGTGCTCCAAGCCAGACCACCACTTCTTCGCACCTGCGGCGCTAGCCTTGCAGGTGCGGTCACACCAGATCACAGCAACCTCAACCTTCTTTAAACTCTAAAACTTGATCCGTTTATCACCCGGAATCCACCCGGGGCCCCGTCCAATTATACCAACCTGTCCCAAAACATAATGCGGACTTTCTCGAGGCCTCCAATCACATCAAACAACATCGAAACCACAAATCCCACCCAGATCCCAACTTTATGAACTTAGAAATTTCCAACTTCTACATCTGATGCCGAAACCTATCAAATCACGTCCGATTGACCTCAAATTTTTCACACAAGTCATATTCGACATTACGGACCTGCTCCAACTTCCAGAATCGCATTCGGACCCTGATATCAAAATTTCCATTTCCGGTCGAATTTTTAAAAAACCTTCAAATTTCTATCTTTAGCCAAATGAATTCAAAATGACCTACGGACATCCGAATTGACTTCGATCGCGCTCCCAACTTCAGAATCACCATACGAAGCTATTCCCAGACTCGGAATCCCAAACGGACATCAATTCCACTGAAATGCGCTTCAAGCCATCTTAGAAAATTCCTTAAGAATGTTGACTTCCACAATATACGCTGAAATGCTCCGGGGTTATCCAAAACCCGATCCGGACATACGCCTAGGTCCAAAATCATCATAGCGAACCTGCAGGAACCTTCAAATCCTATCTCTGAGGTCGTTTACTCAAAATTCCAATCTTAGTAAATTTCTCCAACTTAAGGCTTCTGAAATGAGAATTTTCTTTCCAAACCAACTCTAAACTTCTCACAATTCAATTCCGACAACACCTACAAGTCATAATACCTGAAACGGAGCTGCTCATGACCCCAAACTGCTGAACGACATGCTAGAGCTGAAAATGACCGGTTGGGTCGTTATATTCTCCCCCACTTAAGCAGACGTTCATCCTCGAACGTACCAGGAACTGCTCTGGAGTTACCTGAAATCACTGTTTAACACCTCGAGCACTTGCCCGTGCTACCACAACGCAGTTGAGTACATTAGCTTGATCAAATCTGAAGATTTCTTACTTTATCCATATAATAGGCTCATAACCTAGTTCCAACACCTGAAATTTCTCTGCCAGGCCTAGTTCCAATATATAAACACCGTATCAACTACTACACAATACACCAGAACATGACCGCATACCTTTGCTGAATTAGCACCATGCACCGCATAATTCATTATCTGACCACAACGACGCTCCCTGAACTTTAATAGCCAAAAATTCCATGAATTCGATGCTCCCAAGGCACCTTGTGACATATATATACATCCTGCTATAATGCTGGCGATACCACCACAACGGAGGAGATGTGAAGAAATTCATACCCATCTATAGTGTTAACCAATTATTGAATATCTCGTCTTGACTAGAATCATCACCTCATTGTGAACCGAATATTGGTATTTGTTCTTTAATATATACTTCACATAACCTTATCGCAATGATCCTTGATTCGATAATCTCGTCTCACCCAGTATGAACTGCTTAGACAACAAACCACCCCAAACATGACCAACAACCTCGCATGATACCACATCGCACCAATAGGCCATAACTCGAACGTGACAAATACGAAACGACTCAGGAAGGGAATATTCAACTCACGCAACTAATATGAAATTTTCTTAGAAAATAGGGAGTAAACATAAGAACATAAATATAGGAACCTTACTCATCATCACACTGTTGCGGCATACAACGCGATCCAAATAACATACCTGTGGCGGCGTGCCACCCGATCCCATCATAAAATTTACATAAGAAGATATATGCGGATCTGATTTGCTCACTATTACAAATTACTGAATATCGATCATAAGTACGCTAAGTGCATAGTACCATCTTGGGAAGAATGGCAAATCCATATGCTCAAAAAACTCAAGCACAACTGAGGTGCAATATACATGCATACTCTGGATCTCAAGAGTTGTCCTGCTCACATAACATCATCACTAAGCGGAGATCTCAACACATAAGAACTTATCAAACCGTTCCAAAACTCACACGGCACTATCATATTATTACATGAATTTGACGAAGACGGGACAACACCTGATATCCCAACACCCGTCCTTGAGGAGCGCTATACTGAAATGAACATATCTGCCTCACATGAAGCCCATAATCATATTTAAATCCATCCACAAACATCGAGTCTACCTTGCTCGCACCAAACTAGGCTAATAGCCTTACCTGNACATAAGAAGATATATGCGGATCTGATTTGCTCACTATTACAAATTACTGAATATCGATCATAAGTACGCTAAGTGCATAGTACCATCTTGGGAAGAATGGCAAATCCATATGCTCAAAAAACTCAAGCACAACTGAGGTGCAATATACATGCATACTCTGGATCTCAAGAGTTGTCCTGCTCACATAACATCATCACTAAGCGGAGATCTCAACACATAAGAACTTATCAAACCGTTCCAAAACTCACACGGCACTATCATATTATTACATGAATTTGACGAAGACGGGACAACACCTGATATCCCAACACCCGTCCTTGAGGAGCGCTATACTGAAATGAACATATCTGCCTCACATGAAGCCCATAATCATATTTAAATCCATCCACAAACATCGAGTCTACCTTGCTCGCACCAAACTAAGATAATAGATTTAATTGGGTCCACATTAACCCACTTTCTATCATAATACGCGAGAACAACCATCATGGCCGGGACAAACACCCCCACAATCCACAACAAAATGAATTGAACGCCTTTTAGGCATAAATTCTCAAGTAAACAATATCGCACTTTTTAATACTCAGTTAAACAATCTTCTCGTGGTTACGCTCCCCCAACCTTCCACACCAGTTAACAATTTTGCACACCCGCATCACCGACCACACTAATACTGCAAAACACATCAAGAACCCATGACCAGGGTACAAAGACTCTTTCACCGAATATCGATCTCAGTGACACTGAAGATAACACCAGCTTACTCTGAACTTTCAAATCACTTTCTCTTGCTCATCCGAGCTCATGACATCCCTGTTAGCACCGAACCGCAATCTCGATTCTTCCCCCCAGTTACATACTGCTTACCGCACATAACCTGCCAATATGAGATTGCGCAAGAATTCCACCATAACTTTTTAACCACTAATAGGGTGAACACTTCAGGATATAGAAACTGTTTACTTACCTCAATTCAAGAGAACCACCACAACACTCGAGTGAATTCCCACAATCACTATACATGCAAATCCTTAAGTAGTAGTCTGAACCACGATAACCCTTCCGGGATCTGCCTACACATGACAGGCCATAGCACTTGAATGCTCCCACATGAAATCTATTATGACAGCCGACAAGCCCCGCACACACCGGCACAAACCACATGCATAACTTAATCACATCGAAGGAACCGATCACTGCCATAAGTGTGTCATTTCAACCATGGCTAATCAATCTATCTTTTTTTAATCATCTTCAATTGCCTCAGGAATAATAGTAACTTCCTTCAACTCATAGCAACCTAAACCCTCACTCATCCCGAGTTTATTTCTCTCACTCCTACGATACTATCCTACCTGATGAAAATAACATAGAACACTCCACCCATTTCCCTTTCTCTGAAATTACGCTGCAAAAGCTCAATTCTTGACCTTACGACTGCCTTTAACCGTAGTCCAACAGGGCCAACCTTTGCACACATTTATCAAATCCCACACACAGTTACCATTTTACTCCTTTCCCCTTAGCTGAAAAGAACTTGCCAACCAGACGACAATCTACAACCCTATGATAACACAACCCTGCAACCCAACTGCGGGTGGTGGGACTCCTCCACTTAGCCCGAAGCTTCTCCTTTCACAGCTCTAAACCCTGTCGAGATCCTTTCTCCTTTGATAACATGAATCTTCCTCAACTGATCCGTCCAATTCTTCCAAATTCTCTTGCTAGCACTCCCTAATTACCCAAATTATCTAGCATCATTCACACATCCTGCCTCCTACCGAACAACCACTAGAATCCCTCACAGACACTTGCCAACCACACGACCGCTAACATACTCACAGGAGGTAACCCACATATGTAATTCACAAACTAACACCTTCCAACAACGTCGTACTGCACTATATCTATGACTTCAATACTGCATCCTAAGCCTGTTCTCATTCACCAACCTTACCAGTCCGTCCGCTCCCCATGGACATCTACTAATTGCGCGAGAGTATCTTCAAATTCCAAGTTATGCTGCCGCTCCCCCACTTTGCGACTGCTTGACTTCCGCTTTATACACCTGGCCTCCTAGAAATTGAACCACTGCCTAGGCTCAAGTCGATATCATTCTCTGCCAACTACATTATTCAATACTCCTTCACTATACTCTGGCCCCATGCATCCGAAGAAACCATGGCACTGACGAACTTAACACATTCCATTCGATCAAGGATGACGATAACACGTCACAGGTGAATACTCCACCTTACTTGAAACACCATGTCTTTCTACTTTATCAATCCAAAGCCTTGCCATCAATAGATCAACTGCCTTCTTTGCGCCGGAATCTAAATACTGAAATCTCGAATTCACACTCTGAGAATACCTCCCTTCAAGCCATTCATCGCCCTAACCTACGGGTAAGCATTCTATCATCATATCGACATCACGCTTTAACCAATCGTAACAATTATCACAACCTGAGCATAGCCTCAAATTTCTCATAAACACAGCAACCGAGCTGAAACAACATAATATTCTTCTGCAAGGCAACAACAACAGCCCCATCCAACTACTCATGGGAAACACCTCGCACCATATCCGTAGCACCATATCCATTCTTCAAATTCCTGATTCATAGCAAGCGCTCTGCGACGCGTAAGATTGCGTAGGAATAAGCATAGGCATATGCCTCAAAAAGAATGAAATCGCACGATGAGGAATCAAGAAACGAAGTACTCCTAACATCCCTGTAACCTCTTGAAGATAAGTACAGACGTCTCCGTACCGATCCGCAAGACTCTCCTAGACTTTCTCATGACTCGTGAGACATAGGGGAACCTAGCGCTCTAATACCATCTTGTCACGACCCAAAACCTATTAAGGTCGTGATGGCGCCGGACACCACCGTCAGGCAAGACAATCATTAATTAACTGAAACAATTTCCTGTTTTGGCATTTATGAAAATCATTGCCTTTCACTTTATTATGTATTAACAAAATAAAATCCGTTAAGTAAAACAATGGTTAAAAATTTTCCATTTTAGCAAATATACCCCAACACATCCCAGAACCCAGTGTCACAAGTACATGAGAAATTTCAAAAAATTATACAATCATCACAAAGCTTGTTCGAAATACAAATTGGATAAGTAATTTAAAAATAAAATAATTATAGTATGAGGGAGACACTGTTAGCTGCGGATCGCCTCCGGATGATCCAGGTCGCCTAAGTCTCCAAATCATCCACATCGCTATGAAAGCACTTGTGCAAATATCTCAAATAACAATTACTTCTTGTTTTCCCCCAAATATCTTATCACTTCAAAATCCATAAAAACATTTAAAAATTAAGCATGCGCATACGGGATATGGACAACCGGCATGAACCGTCATTATAATCATCTCTGTGCACTGCCGAGGATAGAACGGCCCGTACTATAAGTGCACATTTCAATAAAATAATCATGTCTATGCACTGCTGGGGGTCGAACGGCCCGAACCATAAGTGCATCTTTCAATAAAATAATCATATATATGCACTACCGAGGGTTGAACGACCCGAACCATAAGTGCGTCTTTCAATCCGTCGTGGCGTACGGCCCACTCCCATGAGAGTGGGGGAAATAACACTTCGCTCGCGGAATATAAATTGCGAAGCGGTCACATACAATCCTGCACAATAATCAGTCCACCCTGAATACGCCGGGAAAACAAATACTCAAGTAAATGACATATTTCTCTTTTAAAAACCACAAAATTGTATTCAAATCCTTTCTCGAAATTCATTTCCCAAGTTTAATAATATTCCATAATATCAACTTATCAGGTATACAATTACCCATGGAGGAAATCAATTCTCTTTCTAGCTGATTAAGAAAATGAACTCTAGTCTTCTTTAGATATTGAATTACGATTTCGATTATATTAACAATCTAATAACACAGAAGGATCACAGGTATAGCAGGTAAGGCATGCTAGTGGGTCGTAGACTACCCGGACATGGCATAATAGTAGCTACGCATGGAATCCCGTCACCTCGTGCGTGAGTATACCCCGCAGATAGTTGCACATGCTAAATTAGTTCGCCTAGGGGACAATTTCCCCTCACAAAGTTAGAAAGGAGACTTACCTCGCTCCGAAGTCCCATAACCGGCTTACAAGCCCTTCCGACGACTTCCATGGATGCACAACGCCCCAAAACTACCACATAACAGGGAAAACAATGAAAATTCATCATAATACTCGCAACAAATTTAAATTATATACTTTCCCAACTCCACTCGGTGAACTGACAAAAATTCCCTCGAGCCCACTTTCCCAGAATTCGAAATTTCTCGAAGATATTTTCTACCCATAGCTCTACTAGCTCAAATATCCAATTTATTCTAAATTCCATGCTCAAATTTGAGGTTAAAATCCAATTACAAATTTCTAGGTTTCTTTATGATTTTCCCAATTTTTTTCCTACCAGTTCTCATATATAATCCCATGTATTAAACTTAGAAAATGAAGGAATTACTTACCTATCCTTGCATGAAGAAAACCTCCTTAAAGCCTCCCAAAATCGCTCATGCGAAGATGAAATAGTGAGGAAATAGCCAAAAATCACGGTTTTAAATCACGGCTTTTCCTCAGCTCCAGCCAAATTCGCACATGTACCCTATAGCCTGCATCTGCGACTTTGCAGGTTTGGAAATACCATCGCACCTGCGGTCCTAGCCAGACCACCACTTCCTCTCACCTTCGGCGCCATAGCCGCAACTGCGGCCCAAGCCTCGTAGGTGTGGTCACACCAGCTGACAACAACCTTAGCCTTCTTCAAACTCTCAAACTTGATCCGTTAATCACCCGAAATCCACCTGGGACACCCGGGACCCCGTACAATTATACCAACATGTTCCAAAACATAATGCGGACTTTCTCGAGGTCTCACATCAAACAACATCGAAACCACGAATCACACCCAGATCCCAACTTTATGAACATAGAAATTTCAAACTTCTACATCCGATGCTAAAACCTATCAAATGACATCCCATTGATCTCAAATTTTGCAGGCAAGTCATATTTGACAGTACGGACCTGCTCCAACTTCTAGAATCGCATTTCGACCCTGATATCAAAATTTCCACTTTCGGTCGGATTCTTCAAAAACCTTCAAATTTCTATCTTTAGCCAAATGACTTCAAAATGACCTACGGACATCCAAATTCACTTTTGATCGCGCTCCGAACTCCATAATCACCATACGAAGCTATTCCCCAACTCGGAATCCCAATCATACATCAATATCACTGAAATGCGCTTCAAGCCAACTTAGGAAATTCCTTCAAAAATGCTAACTTCCACAATATACGCTGAAACGCTCCCGGATTATCCAAAACCCGATCCGGACATACGACCAATTCCAAAATCATCAAACAAACCTGCATGAACCTTCAAATCCTAAATCTGAGGTCGTTTACTCAAAATTCCAATCTTAGTCAATTTCTGCAACTTAAGGCTTCTGAAATGAGAATTTTTTTTCCAAACCAACTCTAAGCTTCCCGTAATTCAATTCCGACCATAGCTACAAGTCATAATAGCTGAAATGGAGCTGCTTATGACCCCAAAATGCTGAACAACGTGCTAGAGCTCAAAACAATCGGCATGGTCGTTACAATAGGAAATAAGGCTTCGACTATACCTTAAATGAATACACGATAACCAAGTGACACATGACCACCAAGTTAGTTGGGAGGAACATACCTCTACAACTGATCGATGCTGCCTATTGTGGAACAACCTGCATCTATTAAAGATGCAGCGTCCCAAGCAAAAGGGACGTTAGTACTGTGGAATAGTACTAGTATGTAAAGATAAAAATCATCTTCCGAAATAGAATAACCATACAAGAAAGGAAAGCCATTTAGACAATCGACTCACAATCAATAATATGAAAATGCCCAACTGAAATCTAACGATTGTAAACAAAAGGAAGTAATACATCTCCTTAGGAATATCAATACTGCAATAAGAAGAATTCAATGGAAAATATAAGAACCATCACAACATCATTTAAGGAATCACTTAAGCCATCAAGAGAAATCAATATGACTTTAGCTTGGCCAATACTAGCATTAACATATAAATATCCACACCACCGCCGTATTTGTATACGGAGTCTGATCGCTATCCGATTGGCTAGGTCGTCTCCCTTGGAGACATATTTCCACAACACAAATTTTTGTTTCCATTTCCCATTGAGCTCATAGAACAGCACCACCATGTGTGCGGCATGGTGTCCAATCACTGCCTGACCGGCTAGGCCGTCTTATTCAAGACCTGTCTACTTTCATCAATCATTTCATTTCTCATTTCAGCTCATATATCAATTCTTCAAATGCTAATGGCCACAATCGTTAATCATACACGGTACTAGGCCCCATTTCATAATTCAATTCCTTTTTCACATATTTCACATCCATATCAATTTCATCAACAAGTCGTTCAGTTCAAAACATAAAGTACACATTAGAGCAAACACGAATCAGGGGCATATAGAGACTGTCACATTCTTTGGCAATTTAACATATTTTCCATAACATCAATATTTCACCAAGTAACAACATGGCATCCTGAAAGCATTAGGATGCATATGGCACATAAGGTCTTACAATACAAATACGTTAGAAATGTTATTTCCTTCACCAATCAAGATTAGGGCTTACACAATTTATAGGGGAGCATCATAGAGGTTCGATTCCTAAGAAGAGGGTTTTTTTTAGCAATACATACCTCAAGGAGCCCTCTTTTTTTTGGGATATTCCACTTTTAGAAGTATCTTAAACTGTTGAGTCGAGGCTCGTTTCATAATCTATTTCATATATATTTTCTAATCATTGGCCTCACTAGACACGAGTATATATGTTATACACATTCTGTTTCCCCATTTTATTAAATTCGTTCTCGAGTACCTTTATAGATTGTCAACAACAAGACATGCTTAATCAAGTCATTAAGCACACATAGGAGCAATTCGGAGTATTCACCATATCGAGTTTTCCTCACCCAAATAGTGTACTAGTTTTCATTTAGATTACGACTCAAAGTCATACCATTTTAATAAGAAAACCATACTTTAGACCTCTATCTTTCGGTGATAAGATCATTCAGGGTAATCAAGTTTATAAGTTTATAGGGGATAACCCGGAACGTCGAAATTAAGGATTTGGGCCAATCATACTTAAACTTACTAAAACATTATGGAATTCAATTCCTAGAGATGAAGTTCAGCCAACATACCTGGTTGAGCTTTCCTTAAGCTTCGACAATACACCAACACCTCTAGCAATAATAATATATAAGGAGATGGAAAAAATCGATTAATAATTTAGAAATATTTCCCATGGTGTAACTTTCTTAGGAAAATGGAAATTGCATAAAACACCTAACATGTGAAATAGATTACAAAGTCCGAAAATGGAAATTCTTTCTTCACTCAACCAATTCTTACAAGAACTACCTTAAGTAGTTCATTAATATCACATACTACAACTTAGCCCCACATGCATGGTCTATTTCTAATCCCCACAACATATTTGAACACTTAACTTCTTACTGTGATGACCCAAGGGGTTATTTTATAAAATTAGACTTCGTTTCATGCTTAATAGCCATAAAAAGACTAAAATTAAATACCTCAATTTGCATGAATAGTTCGGGCGTGAAATGGAAAGCGTTTAGGTGGAAATATGAGAAATAGTGATTTTTAGAATTTAAATTTGATAAAAGTTAACTTTTTCAACCTTTTGAGTAAACGGACTCGGATCCGTGTTCCGACCATCTCGGAAGGTCCGCAGTAAAATATGGGACTTGGGCATGTGCCCGGAAAATAATCCGAGGTCCCAAGCCTTAGAAATCAATTTTTGAAAGATATTGTTTTGCTTAAATGATTATGAATTAAAGAAAAGAAATTATGCTAAAAACCAGTGGTATGGGGTCTGTATTTTGGTTCCGGAGCCTGGTACAACTTTTTTATGACATTTATTGATTAACTATGAAATTTGGTGAAAACGGAGTTCGTTTGATGTGATTCGGACATCCGGTTGAGAAATTACGAACTTTAAGAGTTTTTTTGTTGAAAGCAACGAGTTTTGAGGTTTAATTCATATATTTACATGTTATTTGCATGATTTTATCACACGATCAAGTCCGTGTGATGTTTTTAGACTTGTGTGCATGTTTTATTTAGAGGCTCGAGGGCTCGGGTGAGTTTCTGATAGGCCACGGGGTGTTTTTCACTTAAAAATAACTGCTGGTTTTTTATTTCTGGTGTCCATGTATTTTGTCCTGTGCGATCGCATAGGAAAGACAACGGTCACACATAGTAAAATTTGAGGCCTCTGTTGGTTGCACTGTGCGAACGCAACATCACGAGTGCGATCGCATAGCTTCGCCCAAGCTTCACTGTGCGAATGCACCTGCCGCTCTGCGACCGCACTGAATTAAATCAGGCATGGGGGAGGGGAGGTCAATACACTGTGAGATCGCACACCTCCCCATGCGAATGCACTGCCCCATTTTTCCTTACCCTGTGCGATCACATATCATTACCCGCGATCGCACAGTTGCCCAGCTCATCTATTATAAATATCTTTTAAAAACCGGGCAAAACCTTTTCTTCTCCAAATTTTCGAGGTTCCATCCCTAAAAATGAGTTTTCTTCAAAAATCATCATCCCCAATTCATAGGTAATCAATTCCAAACCATGTTCTTTCAATTCCATACTATTTTACATCACTTTTAAAGCAAAAACAAAGAATTTTCATGAAAAAATATTAGGATTTGGGTAGAATTAGGGAGTTTTGTAAAAATTGAATTTCTATATCAAATTAAGCTCGGATTTAAAAAGTAATAGCATATTTGGGTTTGTGGGTGAATGGGTAAACGTAATTTGGTCCGAACCCCAAGTTTAGACCAAGCGGGCACGGGGTCGGGTTTTCACTTTTTTTGAGAAAAGTTAGAAAAAATTATATTTTTCAATAAAGCTAGTTCCTTTAGAATTAGTTAATGATATTAAGTTAATTTTGATTAGATTCGAGAGAATTAGAGGTGAATTCAAAAGGAAAAGCAATAATTGAGCAGTGAGTGGCCTACGGAGTTGAGGTAAGTGTTTGGCCTAACTTTGGCTTGAGGGAATAGGACTCCCCACTTGTTTGTTATGTGAAACGCATGGGCGTGGTGTATAGGTGTGGTGACGAGTATCTATGCACCACCCAAATTGTCTGTTAAACATGACCCTCTTCCCGTTCCCCACCTATTTGATCATTATCTTAATTGTTATATGTTCATTATTTCTTCTAAGACTATTTGGCCGTGTTGATATGTTGTTAGATATTTTTATGATTATTTGGAAAGAGTATTGTTTGTTTGAGCTGGTTTCCTTGTGATATATATAACGGTTGAGAGGTTTGGCATTATTTGTATGAATTATGTATATATATTTATGTTCCTGGTGTTTTCGTTTTGATAATATTGAGGAAGTTGTGAGAAATGCAGTCTAATTATTTCGTAATTTTCGAGGTTCACGTGGTTATGGGGTTTCATTGGGTTATTTCCAATTGTTGTTGTAAGTGTGTTAAAAATGTTGGTTGTTCTCTTGAGTTTATCATAGTATATAAAGACTGAGCTGGATTGACAGCGTTACGGTGTTTACATATATTCTGGTTTGTTTTATTGTGAAATGATATTTGTTAAAGCTTACGAGCTATACGATTTTCTCTTTGAAATTGTGGAAATAACAGTATTGTGAAAGGCTTGGCCTGAATTGTGAAATTCTTTATGAATAATTGATATAATATGCCTGGTGGGAGCGGGTTGCACGCCACAACAAGGAGTGATAAGGGTGGACATGTAGGATCGGGTTGCACGCCTCAACAAGAGCAATGAGGGTGATATATTTAGGGGCGATAGGTGGGAGCGGGTTGCACGCCGCAAAAAGGAGCGATAAGGGATGACATTTATATTTATACTGGTTTTCAAAGAAAATAAAGATTTGAAAAGCTAAATGTTTATTTTTACTCTTTTGTTTTTTTGAAAAACAAAGATTTGAAACTTTTTGTTTTATATTACTATTTTCATAGTTTGGCACTACTTTAATTCAAAGATAAATTTTGAAAACATGGAAATTGTTGAGCATTGGTTATAGCTGAGGCCTGAAAGAGGCGGTTTCGCTACTTTATTATTGTAGCAGTATTTGAATTGATGTGTTTAGGTTTCCTTCCTATTTTATAATTATTGTCTCAGATATATTTTCTTGTTCGGGTAGAATTGTTTTATTGTGTTATCTCATATATATTAATATCACAGGTTTATTGTTAAAGCCCCGCCTTAGTCTCGTTACTACTTCGCCGAGGTTAGGCTCGGCACTTACTCATTACATGGAGTCGGTTGTATTAATACTACACTTTGTGCTCTTTTGCACAGACCCAGGTACTATTCAGTAGTAGAGGATTCCAGGACGACCACCCGATTCATTTGGAGACACGAGGTACATCTGCCGGCGTTCGCAAAATCCCAGAGTCTTCTCCCATTTCTACATACATTGTTTTATATTATTCAGAACAGTCGCACTGTTTCTTTCAGCCATTATTTGTAGTATTCTTTAGTAGTTCGTGGATTGTGACACCAGACCCTGGGGTAGTCTTAGAGTTGTTTACAAAATTAGTCTGTGATCCGTTTTATTTACATGGTCATTGTTATCATTTTATTTTATTTCTGTTGGAAATTTTTTTAATTAGGCGCAATTGAAATTTATTTATTTATGCTCAAGTAATTAATCAAGGATTAGTTAATCGACTTCTAACATTGGCTTTCCTAGCAAGTGTGGTGTTAGGTGCCATCGCGATCCCTGAGGTTGGGAATTTGGGTCGTGACAAGTTGGTATCAGAGCACTAGGTTGTTTAGGTGTCACAATTCACGAGCAAACTTGGTAGAGTCTGAAGGATCGGTACGGAGACGTCTGTACTTATCTTTCGGAGGATATTGATTTAGGAAACAACTTCATTTTATTCTACTCTATCGTGCGAATTTATTCTACCATTGATGATTGAACTTGTCTATTTTTTTCCTCGCACAAAATCTCGACAACACACGAAGCATCTACGACCAAAAAAGAGGTGAAGCCCCAATGACAACTATAATTAGGGGAAGAGACAGAAGCGGAGCTCAGTCTAAGCTCGAATATTAACACCAATTGTGAAGTCTCAAATGGATCTGGACGTGGAGGTTCTAGATCAGTCGGTACATGTTGGACTAGCCCATATCACATAAGGATTTATAGCTACTCTAGTATGGCATAACAAGGGAATAGTTGAAAGTTTATCATTGAGAATTATAACACATTGTGACCTATAGCTTTGTACCAAGTGGGGAAGTCCACTGTGAAAGAATAGAATGCGTGGTCATGTGTTATATCGGGTTTCGCCTGGAATGTATAAGGCCTGAGATTTTGGAAGAGATAAAGTTGGGACTTGTGATATGTCTGCCACTTTAATAGCCCTATACCTCAGTACCAAAGGAGTTATATAACAAACTTTAAATCTACAGAAGGTTGACTCAGCGTGGAAGTCACGGTTAAGGATTTTGGGATGCTCCAGAGGGAGTACAATGGTTGAGCTTCTAGACTATATGGTTCGTGCCAAGTTTTATCTGTATAAAGCTCTACTTTTTGGATCATTGTGCATCAATAGAGATGAGAGTTAACCCAAAAGAATGATGAAAAAGTATATGAATAAAGGGGTTAGCTCAGCAGTGTTGAGTTAACATAGTAAAAGAAGAAATTGGCCGCCGGTGTTTGTGACAAGCCTACGAAGAGGATGACCATACAATGCAGCATCAATTACTTGACTCAGTTCTCATAAATTCTTTTGAAAGATTTTCTTCTCGGACACTCCATAATACGTGGCGCATAGGGTTTGAACGGTTGCGTCATTTCACCATGACGGTGTCAGGATATGCCATCAGGTTTGATAAGTTAGCATGTCATACTCCTACTTCACTTCATATAGCCAGAGGGCGAGTCCTCATACTCATTAAAGGACTCAATTATGATTATAAAAATTTTGTGAGACTTAGAGAAAGATAATACTTTATTTCGGATAGTGGTATGAACTGTTCTCGATTTGGGAGAGTCATAATTCATCTGTGCACTCAGGCTTCGTGCCCCATTGCAGTTACAACTCAACTACATGACCAACTAACGAAAAAAGGGTCGGAATGTCAATAGTGGAGGTTAGATTCCTAGAGGTGGAGACCCATCCTGATGATATATTTTCCATGGTATGGCTGAGGTGATTACATTAAATTGTGTCATTACAAGAACAATCTCTAATTAGTATAAAGTGATTATTTCCTGAACTTAATACGGTTATGCATAACTAATAAAATTCTTCTAATATGCTCTACTCTCGGGTGAGCTTCGTAACCCAAAATCTACTTATGTGAATACTTATATTGGGAAATTCTATGGAGATAGTTATGTCTATTATTATGTGTTGTAGTTTTGCTTAACAGAATATATTTAAAGGAAGGAAATGGATTGTTTCTATTGGCACGATACGCATATTGGTGACAAGCCTACGAAGAGGATGACCAGCCAATGCAGCATCAATTACTTGAATCAGTTCTCCTAAATCCTTTTGAAAGATTTGCTTCTCGGACTCTCCATAATACGTGGCGAATAGGATTTGAACGGTTGCGTCAGGTCATCGTGAAGGTGTCAGGATATGCCATTAGGTTTGATAAGTTAGCCTGTCATACTCCTACTTCAGTTCATATAGCCAGAGGGCGAGTCCCCAGACTCATTAAAAGACTCAATTATGATTGTAAAAATTTTCTGTGACTCGGGGCAAGATAATACTTTATTTCGGATAGTGGTAGGAACTGTTCTAGATTTGGGAGAATCATAATTCATCAGTGCACTCAGGCTACGTGCCCCATTGCAGTTACAACTCAACTACATGACCAGCTACGAAAAAAGGGTCGGAATGTCGAAAGTTGAGGTTAGATTCCTAGAGGTGGAGACCCAACCTGATGATATATTTTCCATGGGATGGCTGAGGTCATTACAATAAATGGTGTCACTAAAAGAACAATCTCTAATTAGTATAAGGTGATGATTTCCTGAACTAAATACGATTATGCATAACTAATAAAATTCTTCTAATATGCTCTACTCTCGGGTGAGCTTCGTAACTCAAAAATCTACTTATGTGAATACTTATATTGAGAAATTCTCTAGAGATAGTTATATCTATTATTATATGTTGTAATTTTGTTTAACATAAAATATTTAATGGAAGGAAATGGAATGTCTCGAATGGCACGCTACGCATGGTGCTTCAGATTTAGAACTGAGGGCGAAATCCTCGCATTTTAATATGAGTATTTATGTTTAAATGGGGCTACGAACCGCGGTGGAATTTATGTAAGGACGAGGTCCTGGTGACGGAAATTCTTGTGTTTAAATTCTCCCTTGTGAATTAAAATTTTGTTATAGTACTGGTAGTGAGTCATGCCTGTTAGGCTGATTCAACAATTTATGTATAAAAATAATAATAATAAAAGTAATACTAATAATAATTAAATAAATAAAGAAAGAAAGAAATTAATTAATTAACTGTGCATAGTTTACCAAATCCGTTTTATAATTATTGAGCTTTGACCGATGAGGTATGTGGCGCCCGTGTGGCGTTAAATGAGACATGTTAAGTCGGGTATATAATTATGGGGTCTTCATGAATCGCATCTCGTTATCAGTATTGTGAAGTTTTGAAAGGAGATTATTGCTAACGTGAAGCTGTTTGATAATTCTGTAATTGGCTATGAAAAAACATTAAGAAAACAGAGGCGCTGAGTATGGGCAGTCTTGTGTATATTCCAGTTGGTGAGAGACCGTTAGCTTCAAACATTTAGACGTTGGCTAATTAGTTCGTGAGGTTTGATATTTCCCCAGCAGTGTTCTAGCTTGTAGTCGCTCGGTCTTCCCTATTTGAGTGTATTCGGGAACGATTGGATGATGACCCACATTTGATGGTCCTTAGGGATACAGTTCGCCACGGTGGTGTCAAGCAGGTTAGAGTTGAATATGATGGTGTTTTGAGGATGCAGGGTCGGTAATGTGTGCCTAATGTTGATGGCCTTCGTGAGTTGATCCTTGAGGAGGCTCACAATTCTAAGTATTCGAGTCACCCCGGTGCAACCAAAATGTACCAAAACTCGAGGCAGCATTATTAGTGGAGAAGGATGAAAAAGGAAATTTTTACGTATGTGGCTCGTTGCTTAAATTGTCAGCAGGTAAAGTATGAGCATCAGAGACCCGGTCGTTTGCTTCAACAGATAGAGATTCATTTGTGGAAGTGGGGGCGTATGACTATGGACTTCATTGTTGGGATGCCACAGACTCAGAGGAAATTTGATGCGGTTTAGGTTATTATGGATAGGCTGACTAAATCAGCACATTTCATTCATGTGGCAAGTACTTATACTTCATAGCAGTTGGCTAAGTTATATATCCTGGAGATAGTTTGCGTTAATGGTGTGCACGTGTCCATATCTTGGAGATAGTTTTCACTCTCAGATTGATGGGCAGTCCGAGCGTACCATTCAAATATTGGAGGATATGTTTCGCGCTTGTGTTATTAACTTTTGTGGTTCGTGGGATCAGTTCTTGCCGTTAGTGGAGATTTCTTATAGTAATAGTTATCAGTCGAGCATTCAGATGGCTCCTTATGAGGCATTATATGGTAGACGGTGTAGATCTCCAGTTGGATGGTTTGAGACGGGAGAGACTCGGTTATTGATTACATACTTAGTTCAGGAAGACTTAAATAAGGTCAATATTATTCCGGAAAGACTTCATGCAGCTCGGTATAGGACAAAGACGTATTTGATGTGGAATTCATGATTGGAGAGCGATTATTGCTTCGTGTGTCGCCCATGAAGGGTGTTAAGAGATTTGGGAAGAAGGGTAACTTGAGCCTAGGTATATCGGGCTGTTTGAAATTCTTGATAAGGTGGGGCGGGGGAGGGGGGGGGGTAGCTTAGAGACTGGCATTGCCTCCAGGGTAATCCTCAGTTCATCCGGTATTCCACATGTCTATGCTCAGGAAATATCATGGTGACCCGTCCCACGTGTTAGATTTCAGCCATGTCCAATTGGACAAAGACTTGACTTATGGGGAGGAGCCGGTAGCTATTTTAGACCGGCAGATTCGCCAATGAGATCTAATAGTTTTCCTTCAGTCCGAGTGCAGCTGAGAGGCCAGCCCATTGAGGCAGCTACTTAGGAGCCTGAGTCAGACATGCAGAGTAGATACCCACACTTGTTCGCCACTTCAGGTAATTTTCTATGTCCGTTCGAGGACGAACGTGTATTTTAGAGTTGGAGATTGTGTTGACCCAAGGGGTAATTTTATAAAATTAGACTCCATTACATGCTTAATAGCCATAAAAATACTAAAATTAAGTACCTTAATTTTCGTGCGCAGTTCGGCGAGAAACCGGAAAGCTTTTATGTGGAAATATGAGAAATAGTGATTTTTAAAATTTAAATTTGATAAAAGGTGATTTTGGTCAACCTTTTGAGTAAACAGACCCGGATCCGTGTTCCAATGGTTCCGGGAGGTCCGCAGTAAAATATGGGACTCGGGCGTGTACCCAGAAATGAATTCCGAGGTCCCAAGCCTTAGAATTCAATTTTTGAGAAATTGTTTTGGTGAAATGCTTATGAATTAAGGAAAAAAAATAATGCTAAAATCAATGGTATTGGGTCCATATTTTGGTTCTGGAGCCCGGTACAACTTTGTTATGACGTTTAAAGGTTAACTGTGAAATTAGGTGAGAAACGGAATTTGTTTGATGTGATTCGGACATCCGGTTGAGAAATTATAAACTTTAAGAGTTTTTGTTGAAAACGATGAGTTTTGAGGTTTAACTCATAGATTTACATGTTATTTGCATTATTTTATCGCACGAGGAATTGCGTATGATGTTTTTAGACTTGCATTCATATTTTGTTTAGAGCACCGAGGGCTCGGGTGAGTTTCAGATAGACCACGGGGTGTTTATCACTTTAAAATAACTGATGGTCTTCAATTTCTAGTGTCCAGGTATTTTGTCCTATGTGATCGCATAGGAAAGTCCGCGATCGCACAGAGTAAAATTTGAGTCCCCTGTTTGTTGCATTGAGCGAACGCACCATCACAAGTGCGATCACATAGCTTCGCCCAGGCCTCACTGTGCGAACGAACCTACTGCTTCGCGTCTGCACTGAGTTAAAATCAGGTCTGGGGGAGGGGAGGTCAATACACTGTGTGATCGCACCCCTCCCCATGCGAATGCACTGCCCCATTTTCCCTTACCCTGTTTGATCGCATATCATTACCCGCGATCGCTCAGTTGCCCAAGTTTTTTAAAAATCGGGCAGAACCCTTTCTTCTCCAAAATTTTGAGGTTCCTGCCCTAAAAACGAGTTTTCTTCAGCAATCTTCATCCCCAATTCATGGGTAATCAATTCCAAACCTTGTTCATTCAATTCCTTTCTATTTTGCATCACTTTTAAAGCAAAAACAAAGAAATTTCATGGTAAAAATTTAGGATTTAGGTAGAGTTAGGGAGTTTTGTAAAAATTGAATTTTTTTTATCAAATTAAGGTCGAATTTCAAAACTAGTAGCATATTTGGGTTCGTGGGTGAATGGATAAACATAATTTGGTCCGAACCCCGAGTTTAGACCAAGCAGGCCCGGGGTCGGGTTTTCACTTTTTTTGAGAAAACTTAGGAAAAATTATATTTTTCAAAATAGCTAGTTCCTTTAGCATTAGTTAATGACATTAAGTTAATTTTGATTAGATTCGAGCAAATTAGAGGTGAATTCAAAAGGAAAAGCAATAATTGAGCAGTGATTGGCTTGTGGAGTTCAGGTAAGTGTTTGGTATAACTTTTGCTTGAGGGAATAGGACTCCCCACTTGTTTGTAATGTGAAACGCATAGGCGTGGTGTATAGGTGTGGTGAGGAGTATCTATGCACCACCCAAATTGTCTGTTAAACATGACCCCCTTCCCGTTCCCCACATATTTGATCATTATCTTAATTGTTATATGTTCATTATTGCTTCTATGACTATTTGGCCTTATTGATCTGTTCTTACATATTTTGTTGTGATTATTTGGAAAGAGTATTGGTTGTTTGAGTTGGTTTCCTTGTGATATGTATAACGGTTGAGAGGTTTGGCATTATTTTTATGAATTATGTATATATATATATATATATATATATATATATATTTACATTCGTGGTGGTTTCATTTTGATAAAATTGAGGAAGTTGTGAGAAATACAGTCTAACTGTTTCATAATTGTCAAGGTTCGCGTGGTTATCGGGTTTCATTGAGTTATCTTCAATTGTTGTTGTAAGTGTGTTAAAAATGTTGTGAGATTATGAGAAATACAGTCTAACTGTTTCATATTTGTCGAGATTATCATAGTATATAAAGACTGAGATGGATTGAAAGTGTTACGGTGTTTACTTATATTTTGGTTGGTTTTATTGTGAAATGATATTGGTTAAAGCTTACGAGCTATATGATTTTCTGTTTAAAATTGTGGAAATAACAGTATTGTGAAAGGCATGGCTTGAATTGTGAAATTCTTTATGAATAAATTGATATGATATGTCTGGTGGGAGCGGGTTGCACGCCGCCACAAGGAGTGATAAGGCTGGACAGGGGATCGGGTTGCATGCTGCAACAAGAGCAATAAGGGTGATATATTTAGGGTGGAGCAATAAGGGAGGACAGGTGGAAGCGGGTTGCACGCCGCAACAAGGAGCGTTAAGGGAGGACATTTATATTTTTACTGATTTTCAAAGAAAATAAAGATTTGAAAAGCTAAATATTTATTTTTACTGTTTTGTTTTTTTGAAAAACAAAGATTTGAAAATTTATATTTTATATTACTATTTTCATATGTTTTTCACTACTTTTATTCAAAGATAAAGTTTGAAAATATGGAAATTGTTGAGGATTGGCTATAGCTGAGGTCCGAAAGAGGCGATTGTGCTACTTTATTATTGGTGCAATATTTTAATTGATTTGTTTAGACTTCCTTCATGGTTTATAATTATTTTCTCAGATATATTTTCTTGTTCGCATAGAATTGATTAATTGTGTTATCGTATATATATTAATATCACATGTTTATTGTTAAAGCCCCACCTTAGCCTCGTAACTACTTCGCCGAGGTTAGGCTGGACGCTTACTTAGTACATGGGGTCGGTTGTACTGATACTACACTCTATGTTCTTTTTCACAAATCCAGGTACTAGTCAGCAGTAGAGGATTCCAGGACGAGCACCCGACTCATTTGAAGACACGAGGTACATTTGCCGGCGTCCGAAGATTCCAAGAGTCTTCTCCCATTTCTACATACATTGTTTTATATTATTCAGAACAGTCACACTGTTTTTTTCAGCAATTATTTGTAGATTCTTTTGTAGTTCGCGGATTGTGACACCAGACCCTGGGGTAGTCTTAGAGTTGTTTACATAATTAGTTCGTGATCTGTTTTATTTAAATGGTCATTGTTATCATTTTTTTTTATTTCTGTTGGGAATTGTTTTAATCAGACGCAATTTAAATTTATTTGTTTATGCTCAAGTAATTAATCAAGGAAATTAGTTAATCGACTTCTAACATTGGCTTGCCTAGCAAGTATGGTGTTAGGCGCCATCATTATTCATGAGGTTGGGAATTTGGTTTGTGTCACTTACATGCTAGTAAATGTATGTATATTGAAATAGGGTCGGGTTTTAAAATGCCAAAAATGGTGCCCCAAAACAGGTATGCGGTCGCATATGCGACCGCATAGTGAAGATGCGGCCCGCAAAGCTACTACAAAGAGGGCCTCAGAAGTTCAAAATTTCTGACCGGGTGTGCGTCCATTATGCGGCCCGCATACCTGTTATGCGGTCACATAATGCGCAGCATAACTGTTCTGTGGTTGCATAGTGCACTGCATAACTCCTCTTGCAAAACTTCCAAAGCAGGTCTGCGATGGATATGCGGCCCGCATATCTATTATGCAATCCCATTTCGGGCCGCGTAATTAGCCTCAAACCTTACTAGTTTTCTTATTCACTTTGCAGCTATTATACGACTCGCAAAGTAATTATGTGGCCCGCATAATGGGCCGCAGAAACTCACACAATTGAAAATAGTTCCTTTATTCCAAAAACCTATTGTTCCATCCAAAAAGTCAGAATCGCGGCGAGCTTTTCTACTATTGAAGCAGCTAAATCTAATCTATGTATCACGATGTCTCGAGTTTTGGTTAAAAAAATTTTACGAGTCCTTACATCCTCCCCAACTTAAAATCATTCATCCTCGAATGAGGATCGAGGTTCTCTTAGGTTCAGTCTTAACACATACCAACAGTCCTAAATTTTCCTAACTCCCAAATTTCTTTTTTTTTTTTTGATATTTCGGCAGCGTTTCCTTTGTAAGTAGGCCTATCCACCTGCCAGAGAACTACCAAATCATCCTAACAACACATCCACAATTTTACAAGGAACCACAATGTATATACATATATATTACTAATGCTAATCTTTGTAGTACACGCACTACATTGCCATGATGATACGTGGACATAATAAAAAATACCCGGGATGCACCTTTCATATCAAATCCACGACACTTTCGGGCTTCAAGGTGACCTCTTAGACTTATAGACTCCACCATAACACATTTACGGAAACAATCTCAGATCCTAAGGTTACCTAACAAGGATTACAATTAGATACCTCGCATAAGTTAACTATCCATTAACTCTCCTTCAATAACTTCCACCGGAATGATACACAAAAGATCTCCAACTACCTTCTTAGACATAGACATATGAAAACAAAAAATATATGTGGAACAACTATGGGGAAACATTATGTTCCTAGTGATGCATAATGTGAAATGCACTTATGTAACCTTCATTATCAACTCACATAACATTTTCAGGGGAAAATATTTAGAATAACTTGTTCACCCTCCTAAATTCTAAATCTCTACGTGAACACCCACACTAAACCTTTGATGACCTTCAACGATTACTATAAGATGTGGTATCATAGATTGACCATAAAAATTACCTATCGAATATATGTGACCACACAGTGATGCTTCCCATTTGACATGTTCTGACCTTCAACACCTAATAGATTTCAGAGGGTTATATACTAAGAGACACTAGGAGTACTACTAATGATGGTGACATGGTTAATCTTTGTGACGACATCAATTATTAGACAAATGAGGCATAGAGGTAACTAGCATGTATGGGTGAGGTGGGAACCATGTACGTGATCTTGATATCTAAAAGAAGTGGGTCTTTCTAGACATGAGATATACGGGAGCCATGATCATGATCCGGAGGATGAAAATGATAGCATCAGTTATCCTTGGGAGGCTACGAGTTATGCAAGGGATAGTAACAATTGTTCGTTTCCATACATGCCTTGCTCGACAATAGTAAGCTCTAAGGAGAAGTGATCAAATATGTTACATTGGTTGTCTCCTTGGGTGTAAAGAAAATAGTTTAGCTCAAGTGGTAAGATTCTTGTAACATGGGTGTGATAAAGGCTTCAAAGGAAATACAGGAATTTGAATTTCATCCCTAACATTAACTGACACAAGGAATCTATGTCACAAACGCATGAGGATGAAAAAGAAGTCAAATACATATTAGGTTATAATAATCCAAACAGCTTAATCCTTTAAGATAATTGACCCTATATGAGATAACTATAGATACGACAACTTGTAGTTTGAATTACTATGCTTATAGTATATGCAAATACCTAGAAACACCTCGTTTCAACCCTCTATTATTGAAACCATATAGCTAGGACATTTTAAGATGGGGATGAAACCATGTATTGGTCGGCGGGGGGTTCTGATGGTTAACATGAAGCTCCGGGTAGAAAGATAATTAAAACGCCTATCCACCCAGGGGGGTGGAATGTCAAAGGTAGCAAAACTCCCCGCACATGACAATGATGAGATCAATGGTTCTATAGGTTGAGTGCGCAAAGGCCACGGGACCCAATGAGACAATATAAAATGATCATGGAAGGTTTGCAGATGTTCATAATGAGTTATCCATAAACTTTGACTAGAGATGTACCCAAATGCAAATGAAAGAGAGGAAAACATGAGAAGCAGGTGTTGTGCTATGATAACCCCCAAAGGTGTATTTTTTCAAGATGGAGAGCCTATTTTGGGCCCTTATGAGAGAGGGAGTGTTATAGTAACTCATAGAAAGACACGTCCTCTCATAGATATCGGAAAAGTGTTGGGAAAGTAGCACAATGAATTCACAATTAACACACGTTGTGGAGGTGTAAGGAGAAAATAAACATTTCTTATGAGCTGGACATGCTTCTGCTATATTAATTCCCATATGCTGTAAAATACCACGTCACGAGTAATCACAATACTGTGAACAAAGTGAGCTACTTGCTATGGGATACCTTAAATAGACATGAGAGTTACACTAAGATGGAGACACAAGAGTCTTCCTATGACGGAGATGTGAGGATCCCAAATTTATGCCCATAGTGACCACTTTAATTGACACGCACTCATATGATAGGTGTTAAAGTAGGACCTTATGTTACTAGACAGTGGGAAGATTTCATGATGATATTCTCAAGAGAGTAGAGTGACTATTTAAACCATAGAAGCCATATACAGCAATATGAATAAGAGTGACTCGAGATGTATTGCAGCTCTGGGATGCTTTACATGGAACATGACATCACATAGGTAAACTTTACGACGGTGCTTGCATAGGCACAAGTGAGCAGATGTTGTCAAGATTTGGTAAGAAATTTATCGGGTATCGCCCCTTGTTGAGAATTTAGGAAAGCAAGTGGGAAGTATTTACCCTAAAACTATAACTCAATTCAAGGACATAATTATAGAACTTAATTCCCCAGGAAGATATAAATATGAGAATTTGTGATAGAGTGGAGTCACGAATAATACGTCACATTTATGGAGTAGGTACATGCAATGTTATGTGATACAACATCTTGTTAAGATCATACTTGTTAGAACCCTTCAATATGGCTGTACATATACAACAAGTAAAATAGTGTTGTTCATCATGACGCACTAGGGAGTGACTTACTTAGTGACTTTAGGTTGACAGGTCAATAGCTTAATCGAGGCCCCTAGATTCCACATCCCTAACGCACGTGGGTAGCATACTGACATACTACATGGTTCGGTGGTGCAATCACATTAACAGGGACAAGGGAACTACCCCTTAGCAACAAGTTCTACCAATCCCTCTATGGCTCAATACATTCTCCTAACAAACCCAGGGGCAATCTCCCTCGGATTCAATGGTGGGGTCATTCCCTTCTTACTGTTTCAAAATCATGAATTACTCATCTTGAGATTAATACATAGCGTGCAAATTAGCTCCCTATCTTGAGCTTTACCGCACGATCTGGAGTATCAAAGAAGGGCGAAATTTCTAAATGTCCGAATAGCCTCCAACTTATTGATGTGGTCGACAACACACTGACAAAAAGGACTCTACTAGACACGGATCCGAGACATCCTAGGAAGCTTTAAAACCTTAGGCTCTGATTCCAAGTTTGTCACGCCCCAAAACCAAGAAGTGTGACCGGCGCTCAACCGAGTAAATCCAACTGAGCAACGCTGTTAGGTTTCATTCTACCCAAACTAATTTAGGAATAAATAGGACATAATTTCTATCATCCATGCTTTATAAATATTTCATTAACTTCCATTTTGTTCTCTTTAGCAGTTTCAACCATAATATCCAGAATATTACAATTTTTATATATATGATGAAACATGTACTTGCCAAATAGCAATATTTCTAGTTTAATTCCAATACCTGACACCACCCACAACCTGTCTACGGAGCCTCTAAATACAACTGAAGGAAAATATGGAAATGCCGGCAACAAGGCTCCGGCTATACCATAAATGAATACATGATAACCAAGTGACACAGGACCTCGGAATGAAAAGGGGATCACCATGTTAGCTGGGAGGAACATACCACTACCGCTGATCATTGCTGCCTACTGTGGAACCACCTGCATCAATTAAAGATGCAGCGATACGACAAAAGGGACGTTAGTACTGTCGAATAGTACTAGTATGTAAAGCAAGAAATCATCTTCCAGAATAGAATAACCATACAAGAAAGCAAATCCATTCAAACAATCGAGTCACAATACATAAAATCCAAATGCCCAAGTAAAACCTAACGATTGTAAACTTACGCAAGTAACACACATCTCCTTAGGAAGATGAATCATACAATAAGAAGAATTCAAGAATTCAATGAAAAACATAAGCACCACCACAACATCAATTAAGGAATCACTTAAGCCATCAAGACATTAATATGACTTTAGCTTGGCCAATACTACCATTAACTTATCAATATCCGCACCACCACTGTACTTGTATACGGAGCCAATCGGGTAGGGCGTCTCCCTTGGGGACATATTTCCACAACACAAATTATATTGTTTCCATTTCCGATTCAGGTCATAGCACAGCACGACCATGTGTGTGGCATGGCGTCCGATCACGGCCCGACCGGCTAAGCCATCTTATTCAAGACGCGTCTACTTTCATCAATCATTTCATTTCTCATTTCAGCTCATATATCAATTCCTCAAATGTTAGTGGCCACAATCGTTAATTAATACCTGGCACTAGGCCCCATTTCATAATTCAATTCCTTTTTCACATATTTTACATCCATATCAATTTCATCAACAAGTCGTTCAGTTCAAAACATCAAGTACACATGAGAGCAAACACGAATCAGGGGAAAACAGAGACTGGCAGATTTTTGCAATTTAACATATTTTCCATAACATCAATACTTCACCAAATAACAACATATCATCATGGAAGCATTTGAATACATATGGAACATAAGGTCGTACAATAAAAATACGTTAGAAATATTATTTCCTTCATCAAACAAGATTAAGGCTTACACAATTTATACGAGAGCACCATAGAGGTTCGATTCCTAAGAAGAGGGGTTTTTGACACATACATACCTCAAGGAGCCCACTTTATTTTAGGCAAATTCAACTTTTAGAAATTATCTTAAACTATTGAATCGAGGCTCGTTTCGTAATCTATTTCGTATATATTTTCTCATTTCATAGGCCTCGCTAGACACAAGTATATCTGTTATCCATATTCTATTTCTCCAATTTATTTAATTCATTCTCGAGTACCTTTATAGATTGTCAATAACGAGACATGCTCAATCAAGTCATTAATCACACGTAGGAGCAATTAGGAGTATTAAGCATATCGAGTTTTCCTCACCCATATAGTATACTAGTTTTCATTTAGATTACGACTCAAAGCCATACCGTTTTAATAAGAAAACCACACGTTAAACATCTAACTTTCGGTGATAAGATCATTTAGGGTAATCAAGTTTATACGTTTATACGGGATAACCATGACGTCAAATTAGGGATTTGGGCTGATCATACTTAAAGTTACGGAAAAATTATGGAATTCAATTCCGAGAGATGAATTTAGCCAACATACCTGGTTGAGCTTTCCTTAAGTTTATACAATACACCAACACCTCTAGAAATAATAATCTATAAGGAGATGATGAAAATAGATTAATAATTTAGAAAGATTTCCTATGGTGTAACTTTCTTGGGACTTGCATCAAACACCTAACATGTGAAATATATTACAAGGTCCGAAAATGGAAATTCTTTCTTCCTTCAACCAATTTTAACAAGAACTACCCTAATTAGTTCATTAATATCACATACTACAACTTAGCCCCACATGCATGGCCTTTTTCTAATCCCCATAACATATTTGAACCCTTAACTTCTTACATGCATGTTCTGGAAATAGGACCTACCTGGGTGGAGAACAATCTAGTGGCTATCTTGTTTGATTATTGAAGGTTTGATCAAGATTTGGGTGATTATGGAGCTAGGTCTCCTCCTTCTCTCTCTAATTTTCGCTCGACTTTCTCTAAAAAAGATTAGAATATCGTCCAAAAGAAGCCCTAAATGTATATATATTGAAATAGGGTCGGGTTTTAAAATGAAAACAATGGTGCTCCGACATAGGTGTGCGACCGCAAAGTGAAGATGTGGCCCGCAAAGCTACTGCATAAAGGGCCTCATGAGTTTAAAAATTTTGAATAGGTATGCGGCCATTATGCAACCCACATACGTTATGCTATCAGATAATGCACTGCATAACTGTTTTGTGGTCACATAGTGCACAACAGAACTCCTCTTGCAAAACATCCAAAGAAGGTCTACGATATATGTGGCCCGCATATCGACTATGCGATCGTATTTTGGGCCACGTAATTAGCCTCAAACTTGGTCAGTTTTCTGATTCACTCTACGGCCATTATGCGGCCGTCATAATGGGTCGGAGAAAAGCATACAGCTGAAAATATTTCCTTTAGTCTAAAACCTATAGTTTCGTCCAAAATGTCCGAACATCGGCCAACAAGCTCGCTACAAAGAATTTTCTACTATTGAAGCACCTAAATCTAATATTGGCATCACTGAATCTCGAGTTTGTGGTTAAAATAATTTTACGGGTCCTTACATGGGACTAGGTATACTTGTTGGTTGGATCTTTGTATTTTATTAAATATCAACCTTAATTGATTGTGTTCAAATTCTATTGCTTTGTTTCTTGTTATTGGGCTGTATTTGATTAGATTCAATCTGTTTACATTTGGTTTTTTTAGGATTTGGTATTTTTGACAATTTTTAGGCTATCGAGTGGAGGTAAGTCTTTTGGCTAACCTTGTTAAGAGCGAAACCCTTAGGATTTGACTTTTTTGCTATATGTTTAAGGTATTGGGAGTAGTGTATATATGTGGTTGCAAGTGTATATGCATTTACTAAGATTATATCATGATCGGGGTATAGTTGACTTATTGTATACCTTGTCTTGACAAAGTGATCATTTGATTCATGATTTATTTGACTCATGTGACTACATTTTCTCTCTTATTAATTCTAGAAATCATTCCTAGGCTTATGATTTATTGTGAAGTCATGGGAACTTATTCTTGAGTCACGTACAGATTTACTGAGCACTTATCTGTATGATGTATTTTAGGTCCTTGTGCACTTTTTATCTGTAACTCATGAGCATATGCATGCATTTTAATGAGGATACTTGAGTTGGACTAAGGATTTTGGCACGAAAGGTAAGCGTGTGGTAAAATTTTGGCACATTGGACAAGATGATCGGATATTGATTTATGAGGGATACCATTATGCCTCTCTTGGTGTTTGGATTTGGATTCGTCCCTCCGGGGTCATATAATAACCCATGTTACTTTGGGCCCTGTAGGTATGGCTGGTACATGGAGTTTGTACCATATCGGTACATGGATTTAGTATCGGGTTATGTTGATACATAAAATGTGTATTGGGTATATGGATCTTGTATCGGCTATGAGCATATATTCGCATTATTGACTCATTTGATAGTACTTATTAACTTCTAATTGTTACTTGACATGCTTAAATGCTAGTTGGGAGTCCCAACTTCGCTATTTGAGCATGCTATAATTTAATACTGCATTCGAGCAATGTTACGATTATTTCAGTGCTAGAAGAGCATGCTTCATACTTCAACTGTCGATATATGTGACTTTTGTTACTTATGATGTTGTCTATTGTCTTAGTTTTTAATCCTAATACTATACTAGTGTGGTAAGTATTCAGAAGAATGTAGCCTTGATACTACTTCTTCGAGGTTAAATGTAGTACGTATTGGGTACAGATTACGGTGTACATGTATACGGCTAAAATCGGAGTGCCCGATTTCACGGCCATTTCGATGAGAATGAATACTCGAAGGCTCGAGTTTTGGTATCAAGGGGCATATCAGAGGTCCTTAACCTCGAAGCCATACATATCGAAGGTCCTCGACCTCAAAGCACTACATATCGAAGGCCAGCAATGAAAGGCGGGAATTCCACAAGGAGCACGTGGTTAAAGTTAACAAAATACACAAAATAGTTCAAGCCCGTACCGTGACATTAAATGGATGTACCAGTCGTATCTCTTTGCATTAATTACACATGTACTATGTTGGGATTCCCCTCATATATAAAGGGGCCCTTGTCACTTAGTAAAATATATGATATTCAATACAAGAACAAGAACATCCCTTGCTTTCTAACAAAAATATTCTATACAATTGCTTCATTAATTTATTGTTTCTCATTTATTGTGCTCTTGAATTATTCTCCATTTATTACTAGTTATTGATCAGAAATAGGACATTCTTAAGGCCTTCAACACTGTTATACTGTTATCAATAGCCCCTAGTCAAGCTTCTAAAGCTCGACCTCGAGAACTTCCCGACCACCCTTGAGGCTGGTCTCCCCGTTACGCGGTTTGCATAATTTCGTTCCTTTCGCTCTTATTTTGTTTTTTCCACTTCATACTCCGCATCTACTGCCTAAGAATTCAGTGTTAAAATAGATCATGTATTTTTAGAACCATATAATCAAATGTAATTGTAATTACCATTTTCAAGGTAAACGGATTGGCGCCCACCATGGGGCTAAAAATAATAGTGATTGTTTTAGTGCTGGTTTTCTAAAAACACAAGTTATTATTGACACTTTTTCTTGGCCAAGAATCTTAAATTTCAGGTCAGGAAATGTCTAACTCAGTAAACACACATGAAAAAAACGATCCTGAGGACCACAGAGAGAATAGCGCAACTGCCTCAGGTGCTAGTGTGCCACAACAAAACTCCGAAGAGGCACCAGTGCAAATTCCTGCCGATGAAGGCTTACGCAACGCCCAACATGTCGATGTGAGCTCTCATACAAACGGAAGCGTTCGTGAAGGAGACCAGCATGAAGCACAGGGAACCCTACTCAAAGGGAAAGGGAAGTTAGCCTTCATGTTATTTTTGAAATGTTTTCGGCA
Organism: Nicotiana paniculata; assembly: GCA_005239505.1. NCBI lineage: Eukaryota > Viridiplantae > Streptophyta > Magnoliopsida > Solanales > Solanaceae > Nicotiana > Nicotiana paniculata. The sequence goes on from ML306096.1 coordinate 63,371, forward strand.
CAACAGGTGGCTATTGCTCAGCTAAAAAGACATCAGAGAACCCCTGGCACACCACCACTAGAAACGATTCCTCGAGTCGAACAGGCACTGGAAAGATCAATCAATAATGGGTCAGCAGCCAATCTTGAAGACCTCGCAAGAGGATTGAATCAGTCGAAAAAATGATAGAAGCTAACGACAAAAAAATTGAGACCTACTACTCGAGGGTCGATCAGATCCCAGGCGCACCCCCGATTCTGAAGGGTGTAGATTCAAAAAAGTACGTGCAAATCCATTCCTGTCAAGTGCAGCTCCGATGCCTATCCTGAAAAATTCAGAATGCCCGATCTTCCGAATTACAGTGGAATTTCGGACCCTAATTAACACATTACTGCCTACACTTGTGCCGTGAAAAGGAACGACCTGAGAGACGAAGAGATTGAATATGTTCTATTGAAAAAAATTGGAGAAACACTATCCAAAGGGGCAATGATATGGTATCATAACTTGCCCCCGAACTCGGGAGATTCATTCGCCATGATGGCGGACTTGTGAAAGCACATATTGGTGCCATCAAGGTCGCTACAAGAAAATCTGATGTTTTCAAAATCAAGCAAAGGGAGAATGAGATGTTAAGGGAGTTCGTGTCCCGCTTTCAATTGGAACGAATGGACATACCACCAGTCTCTGACGATTCGGTGCTGAAAGCCTTCACTTAGGGCTTGAATGAATAAAGCTCAATAGCATCAAAACAGCTGAAGCAGAATTTGATCGAGTACCCCGCCATAGTTTGGGCAGATGTGCACAACAGGTACAAGTCGAAGATCAAGGTCGAGGATGACCAATTGGAAGCCCCCTCGGGCTCGGTGTATCCTATTAGAGTCCTAGCAAAGGAATAGAGGCTTCAGGAAAGAGAGCCAAGGCTAAGCAAAGAAAGATATCAACCGTACGTGGAAAATCGGAGAAATATCCCGAGATGCAATGTACCTCGAAATTATCAAAGGATGGACCGAGTGTAGAATCCTCGGGGAATCGTGAGCAAAGCAGGGTTTGACAGGCATGCAGGGCCGATAGAGGCACCCCGACTATCTGAGTACAACTTCAACATCGATGTTTCAGACATCGTATCGGCCATTAGCAAGATCAGGGACACCAGGTAGCCGAGACTCGTGCTATCAGATCCTTCACAAAGGAACCTCAACTTGATATGCGAATATCACAATACCCACGGTCATAGGACCGAATATTTCAGAGAGCTTCGAGAAGAGGTGTCCCGACTAATAAGCAAACGGTACCTTCAATAATTCCTCAGTGACCGAGCTAAAAATCAGTTTCGAGAAAGGGAGGCAAAGAAGAAAAATGAAACAGAAGAACCACGAAAGTATTGGTGGATTCGACGTCCCTCAGGGACCCATTTTTAAGCAGACAAATGTATCCATCACTAGGGAAAAGCAAACTCGGAGCTACATACCTGAAGACGCCCTCTCAACCTCACAGTGACGCGCTGGTAATCTTTTTTCTTTTCAATAAATTTCAAATTAAACATGTGCTCGTGGATCCAGGTAGCTCGGCCAACATATTTGGTCGAGGGTGGTAGAGATACTTGGTTTGCTCGACCAGATCGTACCCGCCTCTCGATCTCTCAATGGATTCAACATTGCAAATGAAACAACAAAAGGGGAAATCATCCTCCCAGTCAACGCGGCCGGAACAATGCCGGATACCAAGTTTCATGTCGTGAAGGTGACATGAGGTACAATGCATTGTTTGGAAGGCCGTGGATTCACAGTATGAAGGCGGTGCCATCAACCCTTCATTAAATGATAAAATTTCCTACGAAGGATAGAGTAAAAATAGTATACAGAGAGCAACACGCAGCAAAAGAAATGTTCGCAGTGCACGATATGGCACCGACACCTTCTATATCAAAGTATCCGAAAAAAAAGTTAATGGCCACTGAGTAAACAGCCGAGTAACAATCATGAACTACGTCCTCGTAGGATCAAAGGACCGTGCCGCATCCTCAGAACAGATAACCAAAGTATATCAAGCCTTTAACGCCATCGCAGCTAAGGTACGACCTTCTCCCTTTTTTCTTTTACGGTTCACGCTAACCTATGTGCAGGTGTTCGATAGAAAGGAGTCGAAGCACCCCCCAGCTCAAAGGCCTTAGGTTTTAAAGCATGCATTGCGCTATTTTTCCCTCACGTAGGATTTTATCCCAAAGGGTTTTACCGGCAAGGTTTTTAACGAGGCACCATCCATTTGCTACCTAAGGAGAACTCACCAAGTATTCAAGGCTTATCTTCAATCAACCTCGAATACTGAGAGGCATCCCCTCAGGAGATCACTGGAATATACCAAAGAGGGTCTCGACAGGAGAATGATACATCAGACCAAATGGTCGAATGAACTGTGTCCGCATAGAATAATCGAACCCTCGATGGTAAAAACATTTATACTTGTACCAAGTAATCATAGAAATACCTTATATGATCAAAACATTTCGCGCATCAAAGAAGTTCGCTATTTTCATAAAAGACAGCCCGAGGGCCAAAAATTTATCAAGCACACAGAAACTGTCCTCGATGATCATTCCATCGAGTCGCCAAAAACTCGAAGCAATAATACCTCAAGGCCCGCAACTGCAAGCTCATAAGCCCTCCTCGAGGCAATAGCAACTCCAACTCGGGGACTGTCCCCGACTGTCAGCTCATCGAGCTATCTAAGAAGAAGGTGTAAGACCTCAGCGCCAGAAACCTCGAACTCATAAGCCCTTCATGGGACAATGTCAACTCTAACTCAAGGAATGACCTCGACAATAGACTTATAGCCATTAGACCTCAGGGGCCGGCAGCGTCAAACTCGTAGTCCCTCCATGAGGCAACATCAAAATGGTAAGACCTCAAGCAATGCATGTACAAATCTGTAAGACCTTAAACACGCATAAATCCCATATAAAAGTCAAGGTTATATATCGAACTTGTAATACCCAAAAGGCATACCCTCGTATAGACGCCATGACTGTCTCACTCGGGGACTAAAAGGCTACTGCCAATTACAATGACCACCGTCATGAGTCTCCAGCCAAACTAATGCAACTCGGAGACGTCCAAATGTTGCCATAAAATCACTGGCCTCAAATTACTTCAAAATACTTCGAAAAGAACAAGTTAAAAGTCATGCCGACCCAAAGCGCCTCGGGGCCAATTTGAAACCCTGGGGGCCGTTGAGCTCGAGTCGAAACCTGACTCAGTGACTAAGCCCAATATGGTTAACTAAAGCGCCTTAGGGAAAAATAAGTGTAAGAGCCCAAGTCGCCTGCTACATTAAAGGTCGTATCGACTTTACGCATAAGAGCCTAAGTCGCCAACGACAGGTCATACCAACCCAAAGTGCCTCAAGGCTGATTTAAAAACCCGAGGACCATTGAGCTCGAGTCAAAACCTGACTCGGATACTAAGCCTGATACGGTTAACTAAAATGCCCCAGGGCCAAAAAAGCATAAGAGCCCAAGTCACCTGCTACATTAAAGCTCGTATCGACCTTACGCGTAAGTGCCCAAGTCGCCAGCTACAGGTCAAACCAACCCAAAGCGCCTCAGGGCTGATTTAAAAACCTGAGGGCGGTTAAGCTCGAGTCAAAACCCGACTTGGAGACTAAGCTCGATACGGTTAACTAAAGCGCCTAAGGGCGAAGTGCGTAAGGGCCCAACTCGCCTACTACACCGAAGGTCGTACCGACCTAAAGCGTAAGAGCCCGGGTCACCAGCTTAAAAAGCCTCAGGGCCAATTAATAACCACAAGGGTTTCATCTCAAAGTCCAATTCATCGGTCTAATTATCAACAATCAAATCAAACTAAAGAACCTTTCATATATGTGTGACCATTAGAAATACATATTTACAACACTCCTACGGGAGATTTAGGCAAACAACAAAGCAAAAGAATCTAGTCTACTCTCAGCACGAGCTCCCTCAAAGGCCCCTCAGACCAGCTCCCACGGCAGCCTTCAAATATCGGCATCAACTCAAGAAGAAACGAAAACCTTGGCGCCGATCTCGTCCACCTCGACCTGCTTTATCCCTTCCAAGAGGTCAAAGCCCCTAGCATGTATCTCCTCGAGGGTCTCCCTACGATACTTGCATCGGGCATACTCATTGCCCCTCATCTCTCTATAAAAAGACCCTCTCAGCTCAGCCCGAGCATCAACATTGTCTTTCAAGTAAACAACCACCTTCTTATCGGCCTTCGCTCGAACTTCCTCAGCTACGGACCGAGCGTCCACGACCTCGGCCTTCATATTCAGAAGATCAGCCTCAAGCTTGATAATTCTGCTCGACTGAATTAAGCTATCTTATCGGGCATTGCAAAGTTGTATCTCGAGGGCAGCAGACTTTGCCAAAGCATTCGTTTAGGCCGCAACATGTACACTTACCTTCGCTTTCAACACTTGTCGTTCTGACCTAACTTGCCCGACCTCGCCCCAGGGGCGCTCCAATGCTTATGTCTTTCCCTGCAACTGAAGCACCAAAGCATTAGTTCCCAAAAGCGAGAAAGGAAGCACGTATCCCTTCAGGGTAAGGGTTCCTTGATGCTCGAGTTTGCCTTCACAAATCCGGATTTGATGCATCTTCACACGAAGATGTATCAACTATTTTGTCTTCTCATTGCAAATAAGCTTGAGAGATTTTTTCTTACCCAAAGCTTCCCGCAACCGGGTCTCACAGCGAAGCAGCCCGGACTTGAGTTTTTCAAAGAATGAAGATTCATAGCCAAAAAGCCAGCAAGGCCGATCAGAACTCACCTCGGAACAGAGCCGCTGGGCCTCCTTGAAAGATGAACATGCATCTACCGGGCTGGCCCCATTGGCCCCAGTTCAACCGCTCTCAATAGGGGTATGCCCACTCGAAACCTCACTTGGTCCGAGTGGCCCCTGGTCCCGAGCATCCCTCGAAGTACCTTCGAGGGCATAAGTAGACGATGTTGGAGGACTCTTGCTCCTTCTCTCTCAAGGAACCTCTTCTTCAAAATTAGAGGTCTCCGGCTAGACAGAATCGGCAACCTCGGAAAGGGCCCGTAGCTTGAGCCGTAGACAGGAATCATCCTCACTAGGAGAATCGAGGTCAGCAAAATGACCAATATATATAAAACCCTCCTCAGTAGCGGCATCTCCTTCATGCCACCAAGAAGGCCCCGCCTCATCGAGAATTTCCTCATCTACAGAGGATCTTTTTCGATTATTGTCCTCCCTCTAGCCTTCCATCTCCTCGAAGGGGCACAAACTCATTTCGGAAAATCCATTAACACCTGCGGTGTCAGAGTTAGTACACACAAAAGGAAACGTTCATCAAAAGGGATACCACGCGACTCATACCATGGTGTTTTGCTTCCCACATGCCCTTCGAGAGATCACGCCACTTGCGCTCGTCAAATGTCGAGCAAGCTGCCAACTTACGAGTCCAGTCTGCAAGATCGGGGACCTCCTAGGGAACCCACGGGACCGCTAATAATGAGAAAAATAAACACTCTTATAAGTTGATAAGAACAAAAGACACTAAGGCCCGATGTGGTGCTTATATTTGAAGTTCCATTTTTCGGGAAAAGGCAGGAACTCCGCTGGAATGATATCGACGGTCCTCACCCGAACAAACAAACTCATCCATCATCCATTTCAGTCCTCGTCATTGCTAGAAATGAAAGGCCTAGTGGACCGACGTCGTAACACAATCAAGCCTCGACGATGCTGAGGCCGATATAACCTAATAAGGTGGCTGAGGGTAAATTTGAGCTCAGCCTTTTCGGTGAAATACCTCATCATCATCACTATATGCCAAAGGGACAGATGAATATGTGATAGGGTGACTCGGTACCTTTTGGAAAATTCGAGCACAAATCGGTCGAGGGGCCCTAATGTAAATGGATACGTATACACGGTCAAGAATCCATCTACATAAGTCATGATGTTCTCTTCTCGAGAGGGTATCTGCAGCACCACATTTTCTCCCATCCACAGTCTCTCCTCACAGCCTCGAGGTGGTTTTCTTCTAACAATCGGATGAACCTCGAGGCATGCTCTCGATGGCCTGGGACATCGAAGGATTTCTTTAATGCAAAGTCCTTTTTCGGAGCGAAGAAGTACGAAGTCAGCTCACCATACGCCGGTGGTGTACCACCGACTAGGCTAGGGGTAGAGGAAGAATTTCCCTCCTCTTGGTGAACAGATTCGGGCATGGCACCCATAGCTACTCAAAGTACAAATAAACAAGAAGGATCGGAACCAGATTTCGCAAAGATGGGAAAGGGATGAGAAATTTGAAAGAAAAGCTGAGGTTTTCAAAGGTGCAATAGTTAGAATGAAAGAGAAGCAAGAATATTTATATAATGGATGGTGGTCAACCAACTGCTTTGAATACCATTCAATTTTTGAAAAGTCGTCATAGTGTTTGGGGAAGTGTACCGGTGGGGCCACCTCGATCGCTTCATGGTCACGTCACGTGAATGCTACTGTCATAGGGGGTTCGAGGAATCAAAACTCATATGACGACCTAGCCTCGAGAAGGTGTCCGATCTCGAGGGGATCTACTATTTCAAGTATGCGAGTTCCGGGGAAGCTAAGAATCGAAGAATAAAACTCCTATTGTTGGCAAAAGGTTACGAAACTAAGTTCGTGCGAAATGTAACAAAAGATGTTCTATTTCAAAAAATATATTTACAAAATTGTTCTTTACAAAATTTCCCCCGAAGGGTCCCGTATACAAAAGAAAGGAAAAAAAAAGGAGGAAAAACTACTATTTGCCTCCGCCGCTATCCGAGCCACTTTCAGAGCCCTCGTCCGATGTACTCGGTATTGCCAATTCCTCCTCCAGGGTCCAGGCGTCTTCAATCTCGGCAGAGAGATCAACACCTTTGGCGCTCACTTCCTCGAGGGCTTGCCGCTTTGCTTGTGAACGGGCATAGGCAACTGCTTGAGCGAGCTTTATCTCGGCCTTCTCGGATATCTCCTTTACCCGTTCATTCGCAACAGTGGCATCCCTCTTGTACAAGAAGACATATTCACTGGCCTAAGCCTTGTCCGCAGATAGTGCATCAACCTCCTCCTGAGCACCTCGGAGAAGGTCTTGAGCCGAGGATAGCTTCCCCCAAAGCACATCCCTCTCTGAATCTGCGACACCATTCAGCCGAACCAGCTCCATGACTTCGGCGTCCTTGGCCGCAACCTCATCTCGAAGCCGCTCCAGTAAGGCGTCCTTCTGCGTAAGCTGAGAAGCAGAAAGTAAGTCAATCAGCACCAAGCGTAACAACTAATAGGTAAGAATATGGGTACAAACATACCTGCTCGGAGAAATCGGCCCTCTCTCGAAGTGCTCTCTCCATGCTCGCCCGAAGGTCGGTCAGTTCCTCCTCCCTTCGAGGACACAGAGCCTCCAGCTCGACCGACTCCGCCATAAGCTTCTCAAGATCCTCTCCATGATGAGTCAACTCATCTTGCATCTTAGAGAAGGCTTGGTCATATAGCTTCTTGACCTGCAACAGAGAGAAGGTAAATCAGAAAATGAGAATAGAAAATAAGAGAGTAAGCATATTGTTTCTCGAATGTCACCTGCTTTTGGAGCCTCTCGGCTTCCTCGAGGGCAACTGGGACATCAACATCGGTTTCATCATCTACCCTCTCGAAGTAGTCTCTAAATGCGTCATCCTCTCCACGAGAAGCCTCTGAACTAGGAACACCCCTAACTTGAAAATCCCGTATCTCCCCTGGAGAGAATTACGAGCCCGAATGAAGTCCACCAGGGATGTCGCCATCGAGGTTTCTTCCCGACCTCGAAAAGCTCCAGTAGAAAGCCCCCTGAGCTCCTCAACATGGACTATGCCATGTCCGAATAGCCTATCGGGGAGTACGCCCAAACCCTCCTCAAGGGTCTCCTCTACGAACGTTGGGTCCGCGTCATCCACCTTTAGCTCAGCAGACGACCGCTCAACAGCCCTCGAAGCCTCAGTGCTTCGCTTTGACCTTTGTGCCAAAGGGAAGACATCACCGCTCACCTCCTCGGCTCGCAGGCTCTCGGCAGCCGTCGAGGACAAGACCATGGCGTCAGTCTTAGGATTCCAAGTCTTTGTCCTTTTTGATTTTGGGGACCCCGTCGAGGCCTCTTTCTTTCTTTTCTTATCTTTGGTGGCCTTCGGGGCCTCTTCCTCACCAGGTAAGGGAGGCCTCATCAACACGCCTTCACCAAGGCTTGCACAAACATATTATGCCAAAAAACATCATCATCAAATGTTCTTACGAAGAATGAAAAAGCAATAGCAACGAGAGTGTACCATGGTTCTTGGTCTGCCATTCTGTTTTGGCTAGCTCACGCCATACGCATTTTTTGTATGGTAAAACAGAGTCTAAACATTTGATCCACCCCGGAAGGTCCTGAACTATGCCGGGAAACCAAACAGTGGCTGCACAATTAAAAGAAAATCAGTCAAAACAAAAAGAGACAGCAAAGCATGCTAGGGGTACTTACGTTTCATATTCCATTCCTCCGGGAATGGCATTCTATCAGCAGGGATGACGTCCGAGGTTCTGATTCTAACAAATCGGCTCATCAATCCCCGATCTCTATCCTCATCGATGCAGGAGAGGAATGCCTTAGTGGATCGACGGTGTAATTTAATAAGGCCCCAAGGAAGAGTCGAGGGCTATACAATCTGATCAAATGGTCAAGGGTGAAGGTCCTTCCCTCAACCATGTTGGTAATATGGCGAAACATATATACAATCCTCCAAAAAGAAATATATATTTGACCGAGTGACACTCAGTATTTATGGTAAAAATCAAGAATCACCGGGTCAACTGGTGGAGAAGAAGAATCGACGGGGCCTAAGGTGAAGGGGTATGTATATACACTGAGAAATTCAACCTTGTGCGTGACTACGCTTTCGTCAGCCGTAGGGATCTCTACTCGGGCTGCCTCCCCCAATGGTAATCGAGTCTCACCCTCTCTATATCTGATACTACACTTACGTATCGGGACATGGGCTCGCAATGGCCCGGTGTAGAAAGGGGTTTTTCTATTGTAATGTCAGAAAGGGTGTCAAAAGGTCCAGGGATGCATTGCTCGATGGTAGGAGGGGTTTTTACTTACCTTTAGACGGGCGTGATGTAGAAGCAGCCCCCTATTTTTGTGGAACCGTTTGGGAAGTTTTTGCCATGATAACTATCGAGTTTTGAAGTGAGAATATGAGAAAAACGTGAACAGGCAGAAAATAAAAAGGAAAAGCTCTTAGTTGAAATTTGTAGTTTTGAAGAAGAAGATGCAAAACTATGAAAAGGCAAGTGATTGCAGTATTTATAGGGGCCGTTTGGGCATGCTTGAAGCAGGAAAGTCAAACTTGTGACGGTTCATGGGCTTCTCGAGAATTGTGTTGACAACGACCTCTGCGTGGCTTTTAGTGTCACATCATTTAATGCTATGAAGGTACTGGCGTCACATTAGGAGTGTCGAAGAGGGAAACGGTCAAAACCATTTTTTTCTCTTCATTCTAAGAAAAGCATGGACTATCTGTATACGGCTAAAATCGGAGAGCCCGATTTCACGGACATTTCAATGAGAATGAAGGCTCGAAGGCCCAAGTTTTGGTATCAAGGGGCATATCGAAGGTCCTCGACCTCGAGGGCATACATATTGAAGGTCCTCTACCTCGAAGCAGTACATATCGAAGGCCAACATGGAAAGGCGGGAAATTCCCAAAGGGCACGTGGTTAAAGCTGACAGAATACACAAAATAGTACAAGCTTGTACTGTAGCATTAAATGGTTGTACCAGCCATATTTCATTGCATTAATTACACATGTACTACGTTGGGATTCCCCCTCATATATAAAGGAGACCCTTTTCACTTTGTAACATATATGATATTCAATACAAGAACAAGAACATCTCCTGCTCTCTAACAAAAACATTCTCTACAATTGCTTCATTAATTTATTGTTTTTTATTTATTGTGTTCTTGAATTATTCTCCATTTATTACTCGTTATTGATCATAAATAGCCCATTCTTAAGGCCTTCAAAATTTTTATAGTGTTATCGATAGCCCCTAGTCAAGCTTGTAAAGCTCGACCTCGAGGCCTTTCCGACCACCCTCGAGGCCGGTCTCCCTGTTACCCGGTTTGCATAATTTTGTTCCTTTCGCTCTTATTTAATTTTTTCCACTTCATACTCCGCATCTACTGCTTAAGAAATCAGTGTTAAAATAGATCACGTATTTTTAGAACCACATAATCAAATATAATTATAATTATCATTTTCAAGGTAAACAATACTAATATTGTGCTTCTACACATCTTTTTGTTCAGATCCTCAGGTGGGTCATAACAACGCTTCCTAATTGAGCTAGGAGTCTATACGGAGACTTAGGGTAAGCTGCACTTCACGAATCTACTTTGCAGTCCCCGAGTCCCTTCTCCTTACTTATTTCGTGTCTACTTGTATTTTAGACATCTTGTTATGTAAATAGACTTATTATATTTTTCGTAGTTTGCTCGTGTAGTTTTGCCACCTGGTCTTGGGGTTATAGTGTATTGGCCATGTTTAGGCCAAGTTATGGTTATATCATATGTTGTTACTACTTTGAGACTATTTCCATCTTTAATTATTATATATCTCTATTAATTAGTGGAAGTGGGCTATATTTGTTGATCGTGAGTTGGATTGCTTAACAAGTTTGACTAGGCGCCATCACGGCCTTGAGGTGGGAATTTGGGCTTTGTCAATATCCCATTTTCTAACCTTTTGTTTCATCATGTGTCTAAGTATTATAATTGTAGAGACTTTGCTAGCATGGGATACATAAATGTAGAAGGAATATGGATTATAAAGCATTAGATCGAAGGCAAGACCATAGCAACTCACTCCAAGGCTAAAGATTCAACCTCTCACTCCCTTGATCTAGAACATGTCGCAAGATTGGTGGCCATTGATGAAAAAATTGGAGGCTGTCAAGGAACTTCTTTCTACCCAAACAATGGTAGAAGACATCAAGGAAATATCAAAGGAAGTCAGATCTGAGGTCTCAAAAATTTGAGTCAAGTTGGAAAAATGGCGCAAGAGGCGGTTGGTGCATTCAGGGAAGTGCATGACAGGGTTGATGGAATCTCAATCACCATGACTGCAAACATCACCAAGCTAAAAGATGCAATCTGCAGCACCCTCGCATACTTCATTCGTTGATTTTGTGTGGTTGATTTTAATAAATTTTGTTTTTCTTTTGATCTGGTTTTGTGAATACTCTAAACACTCAGTAGCCTAGCCGACTACATGCGGCTTAGATTTATGTTTTCCCTGATCTTAGATAACTACTTAAATCGACAACTTCCATGGTTAACTCAACTACTTATCTACATCTATTATTATCTCTTCTGTGTTTTTCACTTTGCTAATGCCAAGGGAGAGAAGAATTATATCAGGTGGAACACCAATTCAAGGGGAGCAGATACTCAGGGGGACAAGATCCATACGCTCTTGTCAAGGAAGTACTATAAGTTGATTCTTCATAAATGTTCAAATAATTTTCAAATTGTCATCATCAAAAGGGGGGTGTCATGACCCAAATAGATGGGCCGCGACGGGCACCTGGTACCTTACTCGACCGAGTACCAACGTAACGTATCATTCTTATTACATCATCATATACACGTGACATACGGGCCTAATATGCCAACATAATCATTTATAAACTCAAAACATAGACCGAGAAGGCCGTACAATCTTTACATAAATGTCATAAAGGTCGGGATAGAGTCACTCCATACACAACAATACCCGTCTAAATCAGACTAACCAAACCAGCGACTCTGAAGCAAATGGAGCACACCAACACCTTCCGCTTAGCTGATAGCCTACTTGGAAGGTTCTTGACCTGTCTATCGGGATCTGCGGGCATGAAATGCAGCATCCCCAGGAAAAAGGGACGTCAGTACAAAAAATATACCGAGTATGTAAGGCACATAAATAAGTACATAAGAGACATGGAAGAAATATAGAGCACATGACTCAACCTGTAAGCCTGAATAGCTTTGTAAATCATAAATTACTTTTAGCGTCATGCATCATATCATAGCATCCATCCACTGCACGCAAAATCATCATCGTATACCAGTTGATCAGGTGGTGGTACGTATATAACGCCATAATATTTCCCATATCCCATATATTTAAATATACATACATATATATATGCGTATATAACAACGTATGAATATACATACATATATACCCGCATATAACGCCATTTGAACCATATTTCAGCCACTGTGGGCAACATCATCATCATATACCATCTGATCAGGTGGCGGTGCGTATATAACGCCGTAAACTTTTCCCATATCTCATATACATATATTTACATATATACGCGTATATAATACCATGCGGTCATGGGTCAATTTGCATATGTAACTGCATGAAATGAATATGAAATACATCAATAAAATCTCTCGGTACGTCATAAGGCAATTATGCCTCTGATTAATATCATGAAATAAATTTTACCAACATACGTATTTTCGAGACCCATGAACAGAAGATAATAATAATTCACATAGGGAATCAAGAATATAGACACCCCTAGTATTTCAATGAATAGGGTAATTTATGGAAACCATGAGTTTGCTCGTTTCTTCCATATAATTTGGACCATGCCAAAAGACAAAAGGGATAGACTTAACATACCTGGAGTAGGAAAAAATATGTGTCATACTCTTGAGAAGGATTACACTGTACTCCCTTAGAATCGAAAAATCTCGTTGTTAGTATAATATGGAGTAACTATCATCCTTGGCTTTGTATTCTGCATAAATTGTTTGCCGAGTGAACTTTGACATTTATTCAATATAAGAGCTCTTTGCATTTGTATCACCCATTTACGTATTGAATTCTTGGTAGTGATTCAAGATAAGATTTTTTTTGCATTTTGATATTTTGTATAACACACTTACATAAAGACTTTTGTATGATTCACGTTCAAGGCTTAAATCAAAGCAAATCTTGCTAAATGTCCTAATAAGGAGACACCTTGCCATGTCTCTTATGAGTCATGTAATGACTTTTATTTAAAAATTCAAGCGCTGCCACGTTTTTGTGGTCCAAGCCTTATCCAAAATCACCCTTAATTAACCACCAATCTCATGGTTAATTTGATAATCTCCCACTATTCAATAATTAACCAATTACCCACATAATTAAGAATTGTCTCAAATTACTTAAAATATTACTCACTTTTAATACTCTTTGTACACCTTACTATTATATTCATGTGGTACCTTGTATGATACTAGTCCATAAATACGAGGTATTATAACTTGGACCGTATTTTATCCCCAAATTGCCAAACGTCGTCGGAACCCATTTTCTTTGATTTTCTTACCCTCTCACCTTCGCGAATTAACTTATCACTTGTTTGAAATAACATAATACTGATAATCCCAAAGTAATCTCAATCCCGAACTTACGTTATTAGCTTACAATAAAACTTTAACGTACGAAAACATGGGGTGTAACATCATTCCCTCCTTTGGAACATTCGTCCTCGAATGTTTACTGAGGCACTTATCATTTTTATGACTTATGCCTTCCAGATACATCAGTACTCTCCTTGCCATCTAGGCAACTCTTCTGTGTATAATTCCAAAGGTCGGGGCATTTCTTCCTTTAAGCCTCTTTCTAACACCACGACTTATGGTCGGAGTCCTTCAAGTCTCGTAACTATTGCTATCTTCTATCATGCATCCAGTACGACTCTGACCTTGTAAATGCGCTTATGCGTCTCTTCTTTCATTTTTCCTCCGATTTTTAGCCTTTACTCAAGTTTTTTGCATGGTATTTTATCGAACTTATGAATATTGTTATATCTTATTTCATAGATCCGGTTATCTATCCGTATGATTGTGCTGCATCTAAGTAGGTCGTACTATACCATAACTCTTACCTCGATTTCTTGTTACTAAGATCTGCTACCGAACTCCAGGTTACTTTCGTTACTTATCCCATATGTATAAATCTAAATCCTTTAATGCCTCCTTATTACTTGTTCGGCTTAAGAATGACGACCTAATATCACCTCATACTTTGTGACTTTTGTCCATCCACTGTTGATTCACCTTAATCTTGTTGTATCATCTACCACTCATGACTTGATCTCTTATATAACACTGCCGCTAGGGCTCATGTCTCATCAGGGACATCTGGAGTAATTAGATTGATCCATATAGGGGCGATACTATACTTCCATAACTGTATTTTATAGCATTCCAATATGACTCGTCTTACATGGGTATTTAAATTTCGTAAAATTCATGAAATCCTCTTCAAATTACTCAATCGATGGCCCAAATGACATCCTTTATCTATCACAACTACACCCTCATTCTACTATCAAGGCAGCATTCCATCTAATCTAAATGCTATTATTCTTAGAATCCTTTGAGTTCATTCAGGCTATAGTGAGCTTTGTAAAACTTAGAGAAACCATTTGCTCTTCTTGTTTCAATTGTTTCAATCCTGAGGACTTATCCTTTTTTTACCTTCTCACTCGCCCTTTCTTATCCTTACTTCTGTCTTCCAGACCCTTGTCGCTTCACCATACAATAGCTTGGGACCTACACATATCTATTTATTTTACTCGCAACCTTTCAACTTTCTTGCATCATATATTTCCTTATATCATTCTTGAACATCAAGCGAGACATCACATCGTCTCTAACTCTTCTTTACTCTCATAATCAGGCTTCTTGATACCTAGACCATAGGCTGGAAGATATGCTACTGACGACACGCTACCATTCCTGGATATTGAATCCTTGTGCTTCTAGCCTTCTATCCGAAGTATGGACTATTCTCAACCTTCTGCTTTTGAGTACCTCGTATGTTGTTTCACCTTTACCTTATTTTCCTTAGAGCCTCACATCACGTCTTCTATCTATTCATGACATCCCCTCCACATAGGTATAATTCACATCCATGTCTTGAACTTCTATTATAATACATGCATTTCTTTACACAACCTCGTGAGAGCTTCATACTGACTTCTTATGAGGCTGGGACACTTCTAATTGGATTTATCGTAGAGCCATTATAGAATATGGCTACTGCATTATATCTCTTGTATCTCTGATATTAAGAGTGATTCTGCAATGTTCTCAATCATAATGTCTATAATTTTCTGGGTCGAATACCCATACTCCTGGTTTACTTAGTTGATGTAACTCTTTAGTTTCCTCTTCCTTCTAATCAGCCTTTATGTAGGCTTAAGCTGTATTCTTATCTGCGTCTCCTGGTATTAGTCATTACCCTAACCCTTCAGGTGCGTTACGAAATATCCATGATACAATCCTTTAACATTTCAATCATTCATCTATGATCTGGGCTCAGTTCTTTCTTTTAACGCATACCAGAATCTTCTACAACTGTATAGGCTACAAGTATAAAACTCCAAACTCCTAAGTGCATTCATAATGTCACAGACTCGGGATCATTGATCGAATAATTTCTTTTGTTCCTTCTTAGCTTTCTTTAAACGTACGCAATTACTTATTTCTGGTTTTATTCCCTTATTGCGTGCATACTTAACTTACCCTAGTTCCCCTACATGCAGATTTTTTTTCTTTTTTTTTTGTGCAACTTATATGGAATCAAATATGACCTTCAATTTTTCTCCCCGTTCATTGGGCCCGATAGGTGCCACTTTCTTTTGGAGTGCGTGCAATTTTTGTAGTGAAACTATTTTGCATGACCATTTCTACTTCGAGTTCTATGTTTAAGTTGAAGCCTTCTTTCTTATTTCTTCAGCTAGTCTTCCATTGTATTACTTAAGGAGGACCCTCTGAATCTTGTAAAGCTACGATGGAGTTTTTGATGTTCATCGTCGCCTCTAATCATCCATAGATACTTACCTCCACGGCCTTGTGCTTGTAGGGTATCTTCTGAACTGATATTTTGACTGTCTTCCCAGTGGAATTTTCTTTTATTTCAATAATACTGATACGGTACCTTTTTAACTTCCCCAACTCTTCTACGAATATATCGAAAGTATTACAATGTCATAACTGCGAGGCTGAATTCTCCATGTTGGGTTCTACTATGTTGATCTTAAACGATCTAAAGACTCGTCTGTAACTTCTTGTTTAGCCATAATTGGGATCTTCCTGACCAATTACTAACGACTCATTGGCTCAGTCTCATATCAATATTCTTTGTAATCTTTCTTAGGTTATTTCCTTTGTCTTAACTTATGTCTCGCACTGCCTCCTTATTTATTAATAACATCTCGGGCAGGAACCTTTACTTACTCTCCTTGACGTCGTGCTTGCACAATATTTTTGAATCGTAGCGTATCTATAGGCTTTGAATAAATTGCTATCTCATCCCTATTTCATTTATCACATTTGTCCTTTACCATTCCATAGTCACCAGAACGGCTTAGTTATGGCTTAATGCCACATTACTCCATATTCCCCCTTTAGGGATGTAATAAAAACTTAAGCCACGAGGATCTACCTATATATATTTTACCTCTTCATCTTTGGCGTCGTTTCTCAACATCAATGATCCTTACTTGCCTTGCGGCAATTTTTCTGTACCAAGGATGACAAATTCCCTTACTCGCGAGGGTGACACTTAGCGTAACTGGCACATGCAATCTTTTAAGCTTAACTTTGCTCACATTGCTTGCTCTAGGTAAGCGTCTCCCTGAATTACTATTCTTTGATTCATCGTGAAGCTTCTTTTGTGGTCCGTCCTATTATTACCAGAATGTGATCTAAAATTCTCATGATGCTGACTACTACAAAATCACTCAGTCCCCAATTCATTTTTAGTTTATCTTATTTGCCAGTCCATACTGATTTCTGTTACTCTAGGGATTAACTCTCCCCTCTGGTAGTCGCATTGGAGTTACAACCTTATTTCTCGAAATGAGGATATAACCTTATGGCCTATACTCTTTCGATGTCTAAAGGCTTGTCACCTCTCGTCTCTTCATTCACTTAACTAGACTATGTAATAATGTCATTTCTTCTTCTTCTTCTTCTTCTTCTTTTTTTCTACCGTCTTTATCCATGTATCATACCTTATTCATAATGCTTCCTTATCTCTCTTCTCATTACTCTGCTAATATTTTTCCATATCCCCTTTTTTTTTTAAAACTTCAACATGGCATTCTTTCGCTCTTCGCTCTCCTTGCTTCATTCATCGGCTCTCTGGGTTTCTCAACATCCTTGCTCTACTAGGGATGAGAGCCACGTTTAAGGTAATATTTATCCCATCCATGCTTTCAGTGCCTATCTTCTGAATGCTAGTATTCACGTCTAATCGTAATATTCTAGAGTGCACCATCTGGGTGTCTCACAAGAAGATCTATTGGAACATTTGTAATACCCTACAGAAATGTCAATTGACGCAAACAATTCACCTATCATATCTTCTTATACTACTTCTGATAACCCCCATAGGGCATAACTGGAATGGGTGCGATCAATTGTATATACCTCTGTAACTATTGAATATAACTCAAAAAGCTTATATTTCTCTGCCTCAATTATAAACGCTGTTAACCTTCATTAATTGGGTTCCTCGTACCCTTTTTCACCTTGCTCTTTTTGCTTACTGAAACTTGTACTTACCTTCTTAATCTCTCATTGTCCTTCACCATAAAGATGGATAGGAGTTCTTGCCTTAAGGCTTCTTATCAGGAAGCTTACACCTTTAAGTACACCCATGATCTGCTAAAAACCTCACATTTACTTATTGTAGGCATCATACAAAAATTCAATTCCTCTGACTCGGTTTTTTCTCAACTGTCTCTCTTTCCAACCTTCTTTCCGGATATAGGTATCGTCTTATTACGAATAAAATAGAATTTTGAAATTTTAATTCTTATAAGTTAGCTCTACCACACGATGTAGAGTAAGAAGAAAGACTGAAAATCCTAAATGCCCCGTAGCCTCCTGCTTATAAGTGTGGTGCATGACACACCCACAAAAAAAAGACTCTACTAGACACGACTTGTAGACTCCCTAGGACAGAACTGCTCTGGTACCACTTTGTCACGACCCAAACCGATGGGCCGCGACAGGCACCCGGTACCTTACTCGATCGAGTACCAGCGTAACGTATCATTCTTATTACATCATCATATACACGTGACATACGGGCCTAATAGGCCAACATAATCATTTATAAACTCAAAATGTAGGTCGACAAGGCCGTAGAATCTTCCACGTATAAGACATATGTCTACAAGCCTCTAAGAGTACATAAATGTCATAAAGGTCGGGATAGAGTCCCGCCATACCAAACAATACCCGTCTAAATCATACTAACCAAACAAGCGACTCCGAAGCAAATGGAGCGCACAAACATCTTCCGCTGAGTTGATAGCCTACTTGGAGGGCTCTCGACCTGTCTATCGGGACCTGCGGGCATGAAACGCAGCGTCCCCAGGCAAAAGCGACGTCAGTATAATAATGTACCGAGTATGTAAGGCACATAAAAAAAGTAAATAAGAGACATGGAAGAAATATAGAGCACATGACTCAACCTGTAAGCCTGAATAGCTTTGTAAATCATAAATTACTTTTAGCGTCATGCATATGCATATGAATGTCATGTCGTGCATAGGTACATGTTTCATNATACACATACATACATATATATGCGTATATAATGCCTTTTGAATATACATACATATGTACGCGTATATAACGCCGTTTGAACCATATTTCAGCCATTGTAGGCAACATCATCATCGTATACCAGCTGATCAGGTGGTGGTGCGTATATAATGTCGTAACCTTTTCCCATATCCCATATACATATATTTACATATATACGTGTATATAACATCATCTGGTCATGGGTCAATGTACATATGTAAATGCATGAAATGCATATGAAATACGTCAATAAAATTTATCGGTACGTCATAAGGCCATTATGCCTCTGTTTAATATCATGAAATAAACTTTATCAATATACGTATTTTCGACACCCATGAAGAAGATAATAATAATTTACCTGGGGAATCAAGAATATAGACACCCCTAGTATTTCTATGAATAGGGTAATTTATGGAAACCATGAGTTTGCTCGTTTCTTCTGTATAATTTGGACCATGCCAAAAGAAAGAAGGGATAACCTTAACATACCTGGAGTAGGGAAAAATATTTGTGATATTCTTGAGAACGATTACACTGTACTCCCTTAGAATAAAAACATCTCGTTGCTAGTATAATATGGAGTAACTATCGTCCTTGGCTTTGTATTCTGCATAAATTGTTTGCCGAATGAATTTGGCATTTATTCAACACAAGAGCTATTTGCATTTGTCTCACCCATTTACGTATTGAATTCTTTGTAGTTATTCAAGATAAGATTCTTTTTGCATTTTGACATTTTGTATAACCCACTTACATAAAGAATTTTGTATGATTCACGTTCAAGGCCTAAACCTAAGCAAATATTGCTAAATGTCCTAAGAAGGAAACACCTTGCCATGTCTCTTATGAGTCATTTAATGGCTTTTATTTCAAAATTCAAGGGCTGCCAGATTTTTGTGGTCCAAGCCTTTTCCAAAATCACCCTTAATTAACCACTAATCTCATGGTTAATTTGATAATCTCTCATTATTCAATAATTAACTAATTACTCAAATAATTAAGAATTTTCTCAAATTACTTAAAATATTACTCACTTTTAATACTCTTTGTACACCTTACTATTATAGTCATGTGGTACCTTGTATGGTACTAGTCCATAAATACAGGGTATTATAGCTTGAACTGTATTTTATCCCCAAATTGTCAAACTCCGACAAAACCCATTTTCTTTGATTTGATTACCCTCTCATATTCACGAATTAACTTATCATTTGTTTAAATAACATAATACTTATAATCCAAATATAATCTCATTCCCGAACTTACGTGATTAGCTTACGATGAAACTTTAACGTACGAAAATATGGGGTGTAATAGGGGGATATTATTAGCGTTGTTTCAATGATTGCATCGCTTGTAAATTTGCAAGATCACATTGTTGAATTACAATGTACTTAAAAAGAAAAAGGAAAAGAAGAATTGTTGACACATGAGGAAAAGCAAGATGGTGGATGACAAGGGAAGAGGAAATAATCAAAAGTTTGAAGTTAGCGACTTAACAAGGAAACACGATTTATAGGAATCAATCAAGACCTGGAAGAAAGCGGCTTACATAGAAAGAAGAATGAATCATTAAATAAGAAATCGTGCCACCACTAATCAAGTGGTTGGTAGATTTCTCTACTAAGAATGACCTAAATCAAAGCAGCATGGAAAGAAGCATATATTCGAAAATCAGCAAGCATCTTCGAACGCTCAAAATTTATTC
The DNA here is from genome assembly GCA_005239505.1 of Nicotiana paniculata. Classification (NCBI taxonomy): domain Eukaryota; kingdom Viridiplantae; phylum Streptophyta; class Magnoliopsida; order Solanales; family Solanaceae; genus Nicotiana; species Nicotiana paniculata. Next base: position 83,762 of record ML306096.1, read on the forward strand.
TTGGAATATATTCCATGAATCAAATCTTTTGGGTTTCCTTCTTTCTATCAACATCAGATAAGGAAATTATCTACAAAACATCTGTAACTCCAACAATACTCCTTCTGTGTATGTAAAAAGACGAAGTACTCCAAGACAAGATGTACTTTTAGGTCTAACAAATCTCAAGCTCTTTGTTGTACTCTTAGTAAGCATTGCAATTTTATTTGATTTATTGTGTAAAGAAAGAGAGAATAGAGTGAGAAAGAGAGAGAGAGAGAGAGAGATGAGAGACAGAGAGAAATATGTGTGGCATTGTATCAAAATCTGAGAGAAAAAGATAGTGAAGTGTGAAGAAGTCACAAAACTCTCTTGTAATAAAGATTGATAAGATGCCATCAGAGGTAACACTCTTGCAACCCAAGATGACTGGACTAGGATTCACATTGAATCTCGACTAGCATAAAATATTATTTGTGCAATTTACTTTACTGTAGTTTACCATTTTGCATCGTACTCGTAGTTATTATTAGTACTATAGTTGTGACGACCCAAAGGGTCATCAACTATTTTATTACCCATTCCGTACTTTCGAGGCCTTGAAAACCTCATCTGTTGTTGCCTCGATTTGCATGCGCAGTCCGGGTGCGTAGCTGGACAACTTAAATATGAAATTCTTTGAAAAATGCTAAAATTTGATATTAAAATGAGTAAATTTTACTCCGGTCAACATTTTGGGTAAAGGACCCGGAACTATGATTTGACCGTTCCGGAGGGTCCGTAGGAAAATATGGGACTTGGGCGTATTCCCGGAATCGAATTCCGAGGTCCCAAGCCCGAGAAATGAATTTTTGAGTGAAATTATTTTTTCTAAAATTTATAAAGAAAAGTGAAATGAAAATTGGTTAGAATGTGTTTGTATCGGGCCTGTATTTTGGTTCCGGCGCCCGGTACATGTCTTATATGTGGTTTAAGATATTTCTGTGAAGTTTGGTTGAAATTGGATGTCGTTTGACGTGTTTCGAACTTAAAACTCTAAATTTAAAAGTTTATGAAGTTTGAAGAAAAACTAGTCATTTTGAAGTTTGATTCATTGTTTTTGATGTTATTTTGGTGGTTTCATTACTCGAATAAGTCTATAGGATGATTTTGAGGTCGTGTGTGCATTGGGTTTGAGGTTCCGAGGGCTCGGGTGAGTTTCGAGTAGGTCCCGGGAGGTCTTTACGCTTAAAATATAGTTGTTGGAGGTCACAGAACTCAGATCTCTTAACTTACCATCGAGACCCGCGGTCCTTTTTCGCGGACAACGCTGAGGGCTTCGCAGCTGCGGTCGATTTTTCGTGGTCCATGGTAGAGTAGATGGGCCACTGGTCCGACTTCTGACGCCTATATCTTTTGATGTATAAGAAATTTTGAGATGATTCAGAAACAAAATTCTAGGCCTTCGTGTCTAGTTTCCAAAAAAGTAAAGCCATAGTAATTTGAAAATATGTAGAGAAAGTTATAGCCAAAATACTAAAGCATATCACTGTAGTCATTTTTCTTGGTTTTCTTCAGCTTTTCTTGGCCTTTGCTAACGCGGCCACGGTCTATTTTTCGTGGTCCGCGGTGGGGGACTTGAGGGGGTATAAATGGATGGGAATTTCAGTTATTTTAATTTTTCAAAGCTCTAAAAACATAAGAGGCGATTTTCCAAACACTCTTTCTTCTCCAAAACATTAGTAAGTGATTTCTAACTCATTTTCTTTACTCCTTAACTTCTTTTTACAAGATTTCATTTAATTAATTCCTAAGCCTAAAACATGCAATTTAGAGTAGGAAATTGGGGAATTGGGTAGAGTTAGATTTAGACCTCGTGTTGGGGTCGAATTTGAAAATAAATTATATATTCGGGCTCGTGGGTGAATGGGTGATATGGTTTTTGTCGGAGCCTCGTGTTTGGACCAAGCGAGCCCGGGGTCAAATTTTGTTATTTTGGAAGAATGCATGGAAATGGGTAATTAGGCTATGTAATTGAATTATTGAATCCTTATTGATATACATGAGTTAATTATTACTAGATAATGCCATTCCGGAGTTGAATTCTAAAGGGAAGGCGGTGTTAAAGGGTTGATTGCTATATTTTGATCGCGAGGTAAGTGTTTGGTCTAAACTTAGCTTGAGGGAATATGAGTGAGTCTTATTTGCTACTTGCTAATTGTCGAGTACGATGTATAGGCATGGTGACGAGTATCTATACATTGGTGTCTAGCATGACCATGAGTCTTTTTATTGCGAATATTCTTGTTTTGTTATAACTTCCATGCTTAATTGGTGATTTCCATATGTTGTAAAGAGAATGTGAAGGGAATTGTGATCTTTAAACTTCGAGGAGCATCGGCTCGAGTTGTAACATGAACGGTGAAGATATATGAGATAATTGAATCCTTTGGAGCATTGGCTCAAGTGATAGAGTAAATTATGAAATGAAAGTGAAAGAAAGTGAAAGAGTTATTAAAATATACCTTTTGTCGGGTCATTTTTGCTTTAGTGATTATCTCTCTTGCTGGGATATTGAGATTACTGTTATTGTTCCCTTGCCGGGATTTAATTGTTTAATTGATGTTCCCTTGCCGGGATTTCTATTTCTGTTTTATTTACTCCCTTGTCCTTGGTTTGTGATTGTTGTTTGGGTGAGGAAGAGTGTTAAAGAACGAAGGGTGATGTCGTGCATTGTTTGTTATTATGAGGAAGAGTGTTAAAGAACGAAGGGTGATGTCGTGCACTGTTTGCTATTGTAAGTAAGAGTGTTAGAGCACGAAAGGTAATGCCATGCATTGTTTGATATTGTCTCCCTTGCTGGGATATTGAGATTACTGTTGTTGTTCCCTTGCCGGGATTTCAATTTCGATTATGTTTACTCCCTTGCCCTTGTTTGTGATTGTTGTTTGGGTGAGGAAGAGTGTTAAAAGCACGAAGGGTGATGTCGTGCATTGTTTGTTATTATGAGGAAGAGTGTTAAAGCACGAAGGGTGATGGCGTGCATTGTTCGATATTGTGAGGAAAGAGTGTAAAGCACGCAGGGTGATGATGTGCCGTATGATGTACCATTCCGTACTGATATTCATTGATTATACTGTGGGGAAAGAGAGTAAAAGCACGAATGGTGATGTCGTGCCATGATTTACATTGATGTGACAACCCAGTCGTTCGTCTTAAGAATTAATGCCCTGATCCCCTGTTAACTATTTTCCCCAAGTCTATTTCATCTAAATTGAATTGTCGGGACGTTTGATTTTGAGTTTCGGAGAGTTTTGGGACATTTAGTCCCTTATGAGAGCTTAAGTGTTGGAAAGTTTCCCGTAGTCGGACCAGTGTGAAGACGGGCTCGGAATGGAAATCTGATGGTTCCGTTAGCTCTGTTAGGTGAATTCGGGGTTGGGAGCGTGTTCGGAATGTATTTTGGGAGTCCGTAGCTCATTTAGGCTTGAAATGCCGAAGTTTGAATTTTTGGAGTTTTCGGTCTTATAGTAAATTTTTGTTGCGAGGGTCGGAATGGAATTTCAGAAGTTGCAGTAGTTCCGTCATGTCATTTGGGATGTGTGTGCAAAATTTGAGGTCATTCAGACAAGTTTAGACGTGTTTCGGCGTCGGATGTGAATTCTAGGCTTGAATCTTTGCATAATCGATGATTTTGATGTTATGAGACGTGTTTTTAAGGCTCTACCTAATTCAAATGAGGTGTTAGGGAAGGTTGGTGGTTTTGGTTGAGGTCCCAGGGGGCCTCGGGTTTGTTTCGGATGCTTAACGAGTGAAGTTTAGGAAAATTGTTGCTGCTGAACCAGGTACCTTCTGGTGTCCTCGCACCTGCGAATGTTTATACGCAGGTGCGGAATCGCAGGCGCGGTGGCCTTGATCACAGGTGCAATAGGGGAGTTTTGGGCCAGTGGTCGTAGGTGCGACCTGGATTCCGCAGGTGCGGAACCGCAGGCGCGACCAAACGACCGTAGGCGCGGCCCTAGTGCATTTTAAGTGACTTTCGCACCTGCGATGCTTTTTCCGCATTTAGATCATAGGTAACATTTACTAATCCTATTTCATTGTTAGACTATTAATTTTCGTTGTTTTCTTTAGTTTAATTATCAAAAATGGGGGGAAAAAACCATTGGAAAGGGATGAGATTTTCCCAATCCGAAATTTCTGAAAATTTATGGGGTTTTGGCATCGGATTTCGATTGTTTCTGGGCGAATGAGTCCGTGAGTGAATGGGAGTTCAGAATATATAACTTTTACCCGATTCCGAGATGTGGGCTCGAGGGGCATTTTTGTCATTTTACATAATTTCGCGTCTTAGCTTAAATTAAACAGTGAAAAATTAGTTGCGTGAGATGTTATATACGATATGTAATTGAATTATATAGATTTGGGCCATTTGGAGTTGGATACTCGTGGCAAACGTGTGGTTTCGAGTTGATTTTGAGCCTGTTCGAGGTAAGTGGCTTGTCTAACCTTATGTCGGGAACCTTTCCCCTTAGGATGTGATATTTGGTAACTGAATGCCTTGTACGTGAGGTGACGAGTCTGTATTTACCTTGGACTACAGGACGGTATCCCGTGAGATCCCCCTGCATATTTACTTTGGACTACGGGACGGTGTCCCGTGAGATCCCCCTGCATATTTACTTTGGACTACGGGATGATATCCCGTGAGATCCCTCTGCAAATTTACTTTGGACTACGGGACGGTATCCCGTGAGATGCCCCTGCATATTTACTTTGGACTACGGGACGGTATCCCGTGAGATTCCTCTGCAAATTTACTTTGCATTACGGAACGGTATCCCATGAGATCCCCCTGCATATTTTCTTTGGACTACGGGATGGTATCCCGTGATATCCCTCTGAAAATTTACTTTGGACTATGGGACGGTATCCCAAGAGATCCCCCTGTATATTTACTTTGGACTACGGGATGGTATCCCGTGAGATCCCGCTGCATATTTACTTTAGACTACGGAACGGTATCCCAGGAGATCCCCCTGCACATTTATAGCTGGACTACGGGACGATATCTCGGGAGATCCTCCGGATATACATATGATGGACTAGGGGAAGGTATCCCGGGAGATCCTTCGGATATACATATGATGGACTACAGGAAGCTATCCCAAGAGATCCACTAAACAGTTGTGAAGAGGACTACAGGACGGTATCCTGGGAGATCCTCATTGTTACCTTTGTTATCGAGCTGTTCATATTTGTGTTTACTCTGATCGTATGTTTGTCATTTCCTTGTTTGACCTGTCTTATTTCAAGGCTGTATTCATTATTTCTGTCTGTCTTTCATGCTGTAAATTCCTATTATATTGTTGAACCTCAGTAGGGCCCTGACCTTCCTCGTCACTACCCGACCGAGGTTAGGCTTGGCACTTATTGAGTACCGTTGTGGTGTACTCATGCCCTTTCCTGCTAATGTTTTTCATGTGCATATCCAGGTACCTCCACTCAGGCGCATTATCCCCGAGGTTGAGAGATACAGTAGAGACTTCGAGGTACATCTGCTGCGTCCGCAGACCAGGAGTGTCTATCTTATTTCAGCTTTTTGTGTAAAGTTATCCTTCCTTACAGTTGTATAGACATTCTGGAGTTAGAGCAGTGTATTATATTCTATTAGCATGTGGTTCCCGTGAGTTTTCAGGTTTGGGGTCTTGTGGTAGACTTCCGTACTATTTTGGGTTGTATATGCCAAGTGGCATTTATATACAGTCTTCATCTTAAATTGTTCAGCTTTCTTTTACTTAATTATTCCGAAAATTATGTTGTTATTCCGCATTGCTAGGCTTACCTAGTTATAGGGACTAGGTGTCGTCACAACATGTTCATGGAGGGCGAATGGGGGCGTGACAACTTGGTATTAGAGCTCTAGGTTTATAGGAGTCACGGAACACAGGCCGGTTATTTAGAGTCTCGTTGATCGGTACGAAGACGTCTGTACTTATTAGCATCAGAAGATGCCTTAGGATTCCTAGAGGAGTGTTACTGTATTCTTCCCATTATGGGCATAGCCGGATCTAGTGGGGTTTCCTTTACTACCTTCCAGCTTCGCGGATTCGCCTATGATTGACTGCGAAGATGTATTAGAATTTGAGGCAGCACTATTGGTGGCGAAGAATGAAGAAAGATATAGACGAGTTTGTAGCTAAGTGTCTCAATTGTCAGCAGGTCAAATGTGAGCATCAAAGACTAGGAGGGTTACTTCAGCAGATTGAGCTTCCACAGTGGAAGTGGGAGGGGATCACCATGGACTTTGTGGTTGGACTTCCTCGGACATTGAGGAGGCATGATGCTATTTGGGTGATTGTGGATCGACTGACCAAATCAGCCCATTTCATTCCGGTACTGACTACTTATTCGTCAGAGCGGTTGGCAGAGATTTATATTCGGGAGATTGTTCGTCTGCATAGTATTCCGATTTCTATTATTTCAGACAGAGGTACTCAGTTCACTTCACGATTCTGGAGAGACGTTCAACAATAATTAGATATCAGGGTGGAGTTGAGCACAACATTTCACCCTAGACGGACGGACAGTCTGAGTGCACTATTCAGATTCTTGAGGATATGCTCCATGCGTGTGTGATTGAGTTTGGAGGGTCTTGGGATCAGCTCTTGCCATTGGCAGAGTTTGCTTACAACAACAGTTATCAATCCAGCATTCAGATGGCGCCGTATGAGGCTTTATATTGTAGGAGGTGCAGATCCCCGGTAGGTTGGTTTGAGCCGGGTGAGGCCAAGCTATTTGTCACAGAGTTAGTTCAGGATGCATTGGAGAAGGTCAAGGAGATTCAGGATAGACTCCGTATAGCCCAGTCCATACATAAGAGTTACACGGACCGGAAGGTTCATGATGTTTCATATATGGTTGGGGAGCGGGTTCTGCTTCGGGTTTCGCGTTATGAGATTTGGGTAAAAAGGGAAGTTGAGTCCGAGGTTTATTGGCCCTTTTGAGATATTGAGGCGTGTTGGGAGGTTGCGTATGAGATTACCTTACCTCTCAGCTTGGCAGGAGTTCATCCGGTATTTCATGTTTCGATGCTCCGGAGGTATCACGGTGACCCATCTCATGTCCTGGATTTCAGCTCAGTCCATTTCGACAAGGATCTATCATATGTCGAGGAGCCTGTAGCTATATTGGACAGGCAGGTCAGAAGGCTCAGTTCGAAGAACATTGCTTCAATAAAGGTTCAGTGGCAGGGTCTGCCGGCCGAGGAGGCGACCTGGGAGACCGAGCAGGATATGTGCAGCAGTTACCCTCATCTTTTCACTACTTCAGGTATGTCTTTATGCTCGTTCGAGGATGAACAAATTTTTAAGTGTAGGAGGATGTGACGACCTGGTCGGTCGTCTTAAGAATTAATGCCCCGATCCCCTGTTAACTGTTTTAACCCAAGTATATTTCAGCTAAATTGAATTGTTAGGACGTTCGGTTTTGAGTTTTGGGACATTTAGTCCCTAAATGAGAGCTTAAGTGTTGGAAAGTTTCCCGTAGTCGGAGCTGTGTGAAGATGGCGTCGGAATGGAAATAAGATGGTTCCATTAGCTCTGTTATGTGAATTCGGGGTTGGGAGCGTGTTCGGAATGTATTTTGGGAGTCTGTAACTCATTTAGGGTTGAAATGCCGAAGTTTGAATTTTTTGAGTTTCCGGTCTGATAGTGAATTTTTATTCGAGGGTCGGAATGGAATTTCGGAAGTTGCAGTAGTTCCGTCATGTCATATGGGATGTGTGTGCAAAATTTGAGGTCATTCGGACAAGTTTAGACGTGTTTCGGCTTCGGATGTGAATTCTAGAATTTTCCTAAGTTCCTAGGCATGAATCTATACATAATCGATGATTTTGATGTTATGAGACGTGTTTTTAAGGCTCTACCTAGTTCGAATGAGGTTTTAGGTTTGGTTGGTGGTTTTGGTTGAGGTCCCGGGGGGCCTCGAGGTTGTTTCGGATGCTTAAAGGGTGAAGTTTTGGAAAATTGTTGTTGCTGAACCAGGCACCTTATGGTGTCTTCGCACCTGCGAAGGTTTTTACGCAAGTGGGGACTCGCAGGCGTGGTGGCCTTGATCGCAGGTGCGATAGGGAGTTTTGGGCCAGTGGTCGCAGGTGCGACCTGGGTTCCGCAGGTGCGGGACCGCAGGCACGACGAAACAACCGCAGGTGCGGCCCCAGTGCATTTTAAGTGACTTTCGCACCTACAATGCTTTTTCCGCAAGTGCGGTGATCGAGTCCGCATATGCGATTTCCCTGTGTATATTATTCCAAAAATCCAAGAGTTTGGTTCATAATTCTAAAAATCGTGTGAGGGCTCAAAGATTGGCGATTTTCTGTGGGTTTTGAAGAGAAGGATCATAGGTAACATTTCGTAATCCTAATTCATTGTTAGACCATTAATTTTCGTTGTTTTCTTTAGTTTAATTATCAAAAATGGGGGAAAAAAACCATAGGAAAGGGATGAGGTTTTCCCAATCGGAAATTTCTGAAAGTTTATAGGGTTTTGGCATCAGATTTCGATTGTTTCTTGTTGAATGAGTCTGTGAGTGAATGGGCCCGAGGGGTGTTTTGGTCATTTTACATAATTTCGCGTCATAGCTTAAATGAAACAGTGAAAAATCAGTTGCATGAGATGTTATTTACGATATGTAATTGAATTGTATAGATTTGGGCCATTTGGAGTCGGATACTCGTGGTAAACATGTGGTTTCGAGTTGATTTTGAGCCGGTTCGAGGTAAGCGGCTTGTCTAACCTTGTGTGGGGAACCTTTCCCCTTAGGATTTGATATTTGGTAATTGAATACCTTGTACGTGAGGTGACGAGCGCATACCTGTGCTAATTGTTGAAAATCCGATTTTACTTTAAATATTTAGACTGAGTTTCTTTCTTACCTGCTTTATTCTACTTGCGCTTATAGCCTATGTTAGTTTAGAAAAGCATGCCTAGTTTACTTGAATTTCTTATTTGCTTAAGTTTCTTTAATTGTACTACGCGAAGCATGTTCGGCTAGAACTACTTGTTTCCTTGTATTTTTGCACTCTATTTCTGAATGTCTTCTTGTTGTGGCTGCGTATTTTCTTTGGACTACGGGACAGTATCCCGTGACATCCCCCAGCATATTTACTTTGGACTACGGGACGGTATCCCGTGAGATCCCCCTGCATATTTACTTTGGACTACGGGACGGTATCCCGTGAGAGCCCTCTGCAAATTTACTTTGGACTACGGGACGGTATCCCGTGAGATCCCTCAGCAAATTACTTTGGACTATGGGACGGTATCCTGTGAGATCCCTTTGCATATTTACTTTGGACTACAGGACAGTATCACGTGATATCCCTCTAAAAATTTACTATTGACTACAGGACGATATCCCATGAGATCCCCCTGCATATTTACCTTGGACTACGGGATGGTATCCCGTGAGATCCCTCTGCAAATTTACTTTGGACTACGGGGCGGTATCCTGTGGGATCCCCTGCATATTTAGATTGGACTACAGGATGGTATCCCGTGAGATCCCCCTGCATATTTACTTTGGACTATGGGACTGTATCCCGTGAGATCCCTCTGCATATTTACTTTGGACTATGGGATGGAGTCCCGGGAGATACTTCGGATATACATATGATGGACTACGGGACGGTATCCCGGGAGATCCAATAAACCGTTGATAAAAGTACTACAAGACGGTATCCTGGAAGATTCTTATTGTTACCTTTCTTATCGTGTTGTTCATATTCGTGTTTACTCTGTTCTTGTGTTTGTCATTTCCTTGTTTGACCTGTCTTATTTCACGGCTGTATTCATTATTTCTGTCTTTCTTTTTAATACTGTAAATTCCTATTATATTTTTTAACCTCAGTAGGGCCCTGACGTTCCTCGTCACTACCCGACCGAGGTTAGGTTTGGCACTTACTAAGTACTGCTGTGGTGTACTCATTCCCTTTCCTGTGCATGTTTTTCATGTGCAGATCCAGGTACCTCCACTCAGGCGCACTATCCTTGAGGTTGAGAGATACAATAGAGACTTCGAGGTACATCTACTGCGTCCGCAGACCAGGAGTCTCTATCTTATTTCAGCTTTTTGTGAAAAGTTATCCTTCCTTACAGTTGTATAGACATTCTGGAGTTAGAGCAGTGTATTATATTCTGTTAGCCTTTGGTTCCCGTGTGTTTCTGGGTTTTGGGGTCTTGTTGTACACTTCCGTACTAATTTGGGTTCTATATGCCAAGTGGCATTTATATACAGTCTTACTCTTAAATTGTTCAGCTTTCTTTTACTTAATTATTGTGAAAATTATATTGTTATTCCGCATTGCTAGGCTTACCTAGTTATAGGGACTAGGTGCCGTCACGACGTGTTCATGGAGGGCGAACGGGGGTCATGACAATTGATTACATTATACATTGCATAGTGAGGACGAGAGTAAAAGCACGAAGGGTGATGCCATTCCATGATTTACATTGATTACATTATACATTGCATAGTGAGGACGAGAGTAAAAGCACGAAGGGTGATGCCGTGCAAGCTTGTGATTTCTGGTCCTTATTGATATTCTGGACTTGTTGTTCCTTTCTTTATTTAAGATTTCTTATATGAAACTGTTATCTCCTCACAACATGTTCCCCTTCCCTTATTGATTGATTACTTCATGTATTTCTTTTTCGTTGTATATATATATATATATATATATATATATATATATTTGAATTGCACAGGTTTACTTGGTAGTCTGGTTCTACCCTCGTCACTACTTCGCCGAGGTTAGGCTAGGCACTTAGCAGTACATGGGGTCAAATGTACTGAGGCTACACCTGCCCTTCTTTATGTTGTGCAGATTACGCAGCCTGAATCGGAGGACATCATTAGTGGGAGTGTATTTCAGCTCATCCTAGAGGCTTCAAGGTATACCCGCTGGCGTTCGTGGGCCTTGGCGTCTCTTCCATCACTATATCTTTGTTACTGTCACGTTTTCCTCTAGTTTCAGAGACAGTCATGTATTTCCTTTCAGACTTTGTATTTAGCAGTCTTATAGACAGTTCGTGAGTTTGTGACTCCAGGTTTTGGGAAAATTATGCGTCGATGTATTATGTGGTCTTTACTTAGTTTTGAAAACCAAATTTATTTATTTCCGTTGTTAAGTTGTGAACTGTTTTTAGCTTATTATGTTAAATCGATGTTTTCATGCTAGTTTAACTGTACACGTTGGCTTATCTAGCGGATTCAATGTTAGACTCCATCACGACCTCATGGTGGGACTTCGGGGCGTGACAATAGTCGACTGTACTGGTAAAGTAGTTAACTAAAGGACACAATACTTGAAAGAGATTACAATTCACCCCCTCCCCCGTCCCCCGTACATGCACACACATCATCCGACTAAGTCAAATACTTCAATAAGCAGTGATCCCAATCCAAAAAAGCTTTGATATTTGATGAATTCCCAACAAGTCAACAAAATCAACCTGGACTTCCGACCCTGAAACCCAGGACGAATACCAAACCTGTCGATTCCAATATATAATAAGTTTAAAAAATCAGGTCCATATTTGTACTCAAATCCCCAAAATACACTCTCTTAAACTGTAGACGAAAATTCCCAAATTTCCCTCTCAAAAATACCATGATTAGATTTTGTAAATCCATGGGAAATCAATATATATATTCAAATCCAAGTAGGAATTACTTATTTATAAAGAAGTAATGGGAATCTCCTCCAAAATTGCCTCATTCCATGCTCCAAAACAACAAAAAAAAGGAGCATCTGTAGAAGTCGCTTCAGTGTCCTACTGCTCGCATTTGTGATCTACCTCATCACCAGCCTGCGTACACACCTACGATGCACACCCCACGCATTTGCGGCCCCGTAGGTATGACCTCTTCTTTGCATGTGCGTCTTCGCATATATGTACCTTTTGTTAGAAGGAATTTAATTCTTGTTTCTAGGCATAATAAGATATGGATATTTTGTCTATTCTTTCGAATAACTCTTAAGCTATTAGCTTGATAAACATTTTATCTCTTGTTACTGTTAATATCTCTCTTGAACTGAATAAAATTAGTCTACCTCATAATAGAAAATATTCTTCAAAATTGAGTAAATCTTATATGTGCACTTGCATCTAAGTAACATTTATCTGGATAGAATTTCAAGTTGGTCAAGGATATACCTTATGATTTATTGAAAATAGAGGAACTACCAACTTCTAAATCATGTTTAAAATGAAAAATGACTAAAATATGTTTTCCTTCAAAAGGAAATAAAGCTGGTGATAAGTTAGAATAAAATTGTTCAGATTTTTGTGGTTCAATGAACATACTGGTGAGAGATAGTTTTGCTTTATGATGTTCATCACTAAATATTCAAAACACTAATATATTCAGTTGATGCACCATAATCCTGAATGCTTTCAGTAATTCAAGGATTTTAAGACTTGAAACGAAGAAACATCATGAGAATATATTTAATCACTGCGATTTGATCGTGGTGGAGAGCACCTCTCTAAGGAGTTCCTTAGTTACTTATCATAATAATGGATTACATCTCAGTTTTCTAAACTGGGTACTCCATGATACAGTGGTATAGTAGAAAGAAGACATATGACCCTTTTGGACATAGTTAGATTAATGAAGTGTTATTTAGATTTACCTTGTTAATTTTAGGAATATTCCCTAGAAACTACAATTTACATCTTGTAGGACTGTGGACTAAATGTAGGCTCAGTTTGCGGTATGTTCGGATATTGTGGATCCATATCAACTCCCAAAATAAAAATCCAAACCTAAATATCGACAAAGTCAACTCTCAATCAAATCTATCAACCTTCCAAACCTGCACTTTTCCGCCATTCGCCAATTCAACCCAAAAAAACCTACGAACCTCCAAATCCAAATCAAGAAAAATGTGTATGCCCGAAACTATCAAATGAATCTATTGGAACCATCAGAACACGATTTTGGAGTCCTCTATACAAAAGTCAAACTCCGGTCAACTCTTATTACTTAAGCCTCTAACCAACGGACTATGTATCACAATCAAATACAAAACCTCCCCGAAACCAAACCAACCATCCACCCAAGTCACATGACCACAAATACAAATCTATAAAGCATCAAATAGGGGAAAATCTTTGAGTGTCTGTCCTCGTTTCCCCTATTTGATGTTTTACACATGTGTATTTGTTATTACGTAACTTGTGGGTATGGTTGTTTTTGTTTTGGGGAGGTTTTGGATTGATTATGGATACTTAGTCCCTTGAATGGAGGCTTATGTTTTAAGAGTTGACTAAAATTTTACTTTTATGTAGAAAACTCTGGAATGGTATTTGATGGTTCCAATAACTTTGTATGGTAATTTGGACTTATACTATGTCCGGATGTGGATTTGAAGGTTCCTAGGTTGTTATGGCTTGAATTGCTGAAAGATGGAAAGTTTAAAGTTTGGAAGGTTGATAGGTTTGATCAAGAGTTGACTTTGTTGATATCGGTTCGAGTTTTGGTTCGGTTAGTTGGTATAAGTCCATTGTGCCATTTAGGACTCGCATGCAATTTTAGGTCATTCGGAGTTATTTAGGCATGTTCGGCGTAAGTTTTTAATTGGGAAATTTGGATTCGTTCCTTAGGCTTGAATTGATGTGCGCTTCGTGGTTTAGATGTTATTTTGTGTTAATTGAGACAATGAGTAGGTTCGTATTATGTTTTAGGATTATTTGGTGTAATTGGAAGAGGTCTCTAGGGCCTCGAGTTTGTTTTGGATCAGTTCAGACAATTTTCTCTGGTTTTGCACCGGTGATGCTGGTATTTGGTTTCCTTCATTGCGATCACGAAAAGACAGTCGCGTTCGCGGAGTGTAATTTTGCGGGAGCTTATATTTTTCTTCGCGTTTGTGAATGGGTGATTTCCTTCTAGCTTGGGGAGGCAATGGACTTCGCGATCATGAGATGGGAGACGCGTTCGCATAGAAGGGAAGGCTCGTTATGGTGTCAGGTTTTCAGCTTTGTGATCGTGTGCGGGGGACCATGTTCATGTAGGCTCAGTGATGGTGTGCATCACGTTTTGAGGCAAGTATTGGTTGTGCTTCACGATCGAGATGTTGGTCCCACGACCGCAAAAGGTATACCTGGGGAGACCTTATATACTCTATTTTGAGGGTTTTTGGTTATGTTATCATATTTTGAGATCTAGTGCTCAAATTTTGGCGATTTTGGAGGGGATTTTCACGATTTGGATTGGGGTACGTGCTATTTTACTCGGATTTATTTATTAATTGGATTTTAGTAAAACCTGTTCTAAAGTAAAAAAATGATGGTTTGAGGATTGATTTGAGGTCGGAGTTGGACGAAACACATATATTTGGACTCGTATTGGAATAGGTGTTCAGATTTTGCGAGTTTGGTTTCCAAGCCTAGGGGTGACTTTTTCGGTTGAGTTCATAACTAAACCAAGATCTTAGATTTACGTTTGGGCTTGTTTCATGTGGCTTTTATTGATATTATTAAGTTGTTTTGTCTAGATTCGAGTCGTTCGCAGGTTGATTTACGCAGGAAGGGCTTCTTAGAGTATTGACTTAGCTTGTTAGAGGGAAGTATCTTGAATATCTTTGCATGGAGGAATTACCCCTTAGGATTTGGTCTAATTTGCATAATTTGTGCTGTGTGAAACGACGTGTACATAAGGTGACGAGTGTGTGTACGGGTTTATGTGTGGTATTTGACCGGGTTAGACCTTAGGCTATTAATATACCTTAAACTGGATTTGTTTTGACATATGAAACATATTTGATTATTGTTCCCTCCACGCACCCTTATATTATTGTTATGATTCTTGTACACATTGTTATTCAGTGGTGGGCCATATCTGGTTGTGACTTTGATATCGCTACTTTGGTGATGTTGTGGAACATGTGTACATGATGTGTGGGTTGATTTCTAATGTGTGGAGTATAAGGGTGGGGAGATGCTCATGCGGCAACATAAGGGTGGTATTTGTTGAAGCGCATTTGGCGAGATAAGAGGGCTTATGCGCGTGTAGCTATATAAGGTGAAATATTTCATTGTGAAGCTTATGCAACAACATAAGGGTGTCTTGTTGATGATGTTATGTTGTAATTCGGGCTGATTATTGATGTTATTCGTTTTTTGGAACGGGATGATGTATGAACATATCCTTGTTTTCCTTAAATAACCTCACTTCGCATTTTTATGAGTTGTTGGACGATTTTTTTCGTGTTGTCACATGCCCCACCCTTGGTTAATATTTATTCTTGTAATCTTCTCTGTTGTCAGTTCTATATCGATATCTTGCACAGGTTATTTTACTAGTGTGTTTGTTGACTTGAACCTCGTCACTACTCCACCGAGGTTAGTCTTGATACTTACTAGGTACCGAGTGTGGTGTACTTATACTACGCTTATGCACATTCTTTGTGCAGATCCAGGTACCTAAGAGCATGCTAGTCATTATGTTCTTTATTGTCAGTACCCGCTCGCATACCTCAAATCACACTCTTTAGTTTCTTTATTACCGCTTATGTATTCCAACTAGTGATGTACACATTTGAGACTCATTATGTATTTCTTTTAGAGCTTATGACTCATTATTATCGGGTTTTGGGATTTTGACCGTCGTATTCACTTTGTAGCCATATTATGGCCCTATTCAGCTTTCAATTCATATTTAATCAATAACTCAACTAAGTAGAGACTAGGTGCCATCACAACCCTTAACATGGGATTTAGGTCGTGACAAGTTGGTATCAGAGCTCTAGGTTCATAGGTTATATGTGTCATAAGAAAGTTTAGTAGAGTCTTGCGGATCAGTACGGAGTTCTCAGTACTTATCTTTGATAGGCTACCGCACTATTAGGAAGCTTCACTTTTTTTATCCCTTATTATGCAGATTTATTGATTTTGGAGTTTGAGCTTTTGTCTTTCTATTCTCTCACAGATGGTATGATACCCGTGCCTCCTGCCAAAGCCGTGAGAGGTCAGGGCTAAGGTAGAGGCCGAGGAGAGGCACACGCTATAACTAGAGAATCTTCCAGGGCAGCAACAGGATCTTGAGCTCGTTGAGCAGACACCTGGGTAGCTTATTTCTACGTCAGGGCTCCAGGAGACATTGGACACTTCTCGAGCATGTTTGGGACTTTGGCTTAGGCAGGGTTGATTTTAGTTGCACCAAATACTTCAAAGGTTGGGGGAGGAGCCCAAGGTTTGGCCGCCCATACACTAGAGTATCCGGCTCATGCTTATCAGACGCCGGTCGTTGTGCCGATACAACCAATGGTCGCAGCTCAGCCCGAAGTAGGGCTAGTTGTGTCGCCTGAGGAACAGACGAGTTTAGAGTGGTTTTGAAAATTCCATCCTCCCATGATCATTGGAGTGACCTTTGAGGATGCACATGATTTCATAGATAAGTGTCACCGCACTATGTACCTTGGGTGTGTAGAGCCGAGCGGTGTCAACCTTACTACTTTTCAGCTAGCATGATCGGCATATAGGTGGTGGTAGGCTTATGAGATGAGCAGGACAATTGGCGCAGTGCTTCTTACTTGGTCCCAAATCTCTAATCTTTTCATGGGAGAGTTTATTCCATGGACCCGCAGGAAAGCATTATGCATCGAGTTATGGTAGTTGCACTAGGAGGGTATGACTGTGTCTGAGCATGTTATGAGGTTAGTAGAGTTATCTCATCTGTTTTGTTTCCCATTGTTAGAGAGAGAGAGTTTGTAGATTCATGGAAGGACTCACCTATAGCCTCATATATGGGATGGCGCGGAAGTTAGAGACGAAGACTTCATTTCATCAGGTTGTGGAGATCGCTAGGAGGTTGGAAGGGTTACTGGTTCCCGTTCTGCTGTTTTAGCTCGTCAGGGATGAGGCTTTGTCAGTCGAATATTTCTCCACACTTCAGATTACGCATAGTGCTCCAGCTAGTCAGGGACCTCAGGATATTAATATTGGACAGTGATAAGTTTTGATAGTAACCACATATTAGTGCCTTCTTGCTATAGTTTTTTAATTGTAACAACTTATTAGTACTAGTTTTTGTCTCAGAATCTGATTAAGAAGTTTGAATTGTAGGTATGCTAGAGAATGTAAGCTCAATGTGGAAATATGGCTCAAAAAGGAGATGTTCTAGCAAAATTCAGCAAAGAGGAGAAGTGCGATCCACATAATTCCATCTGCGGCCGCAAAAGCAAGTGCAGTCCCTAGAAGATAAAATGCGGCCTCAGAAGAACTAAAGATTTAGGGATTTTTGGCAGAAATGTTGTCCACGGAGTAAAATATGCGGTCACACTTGGTCCGCAAAATAGGTTTTCACTGACAAGCTTGAAAGATTAAAGAATGAGCAATCGAACAAGTTTGAAGCCTCCTCAAATACAGTCTAAAAAAATTCAAGTGTGGCCGTAGAAGCTAAAGTGAGGCGCAGAAGCTGAAGTGCTACCGCGGAAATCCTTCGAATGAAAGCACATGCAACATTAACCTGCGGACCGCAGAAGTTGAAGTTTGGTGTCACACCCAAAAATTGAGGGACGCGACCGGCACTTAACCGGGTGACCCCAGTCAAGCGAACCTGATTTGCCTTTCCAATCCCACACGTTACCCCGTGAATTCAATACACATTATTCAAATAAAATAGCCATTTGTAGCTTAAGCACGAACTTTCAACTTGAATTCACTTCTACTTTTTATCATTACAAACACATGACACCAAATACTTACAAAATACATACCATATTAACAACGCGTACAACGATTCCAAACCGTATGCTTACTACCCAAAATATATATATACTTTCCCCACATTGTGTCTGCGGAGCCTCTACAAGTACAAAAGATATATATACTACTTGCCGGCAACACGGCTATACCTTACAGTATACCATAAGCTAAAATTAAGGCGACATGAGCCACACCTGGCCCCGGAAGTAAGTGGGGCTTACCAGAACAGCTGACGAAAAGGAAAGGAGGCACTACTGACGGTGGGTTGTTACCTGCTGTAGAACCCTCTACATTTATATAAGAAAATGTAGCACCCCCGACAAAAGGGACGTTAGTACTGTAGAATAGTACTAGTATGTATCAACAAACTTTATCCCAAGTACTATCAAACAATACACACGTAACAAACAGTGATAGAACCAATCAATCAATGCACGTGGAAAAGAACAACCAAATCATCAACTTTCACAATCTATCCTTTTCCCCTTTCAACATTACCATATTCAAGTGTTTCCTCAATTTTTTCTCATTTCGATGGTGATAACGATCACATTCCGTTCTTATTACCTCGGCGAACCTTATTACCTCGGCCTCCCTTATTACCTCGGCCTCCCTTATTTCCTCGGCCACCCGTATTACCTCACATCTTATTATCTTATGAGTTCGTGTTGCGGCGCGCAACCCGATCCCACCTGACAATCATATTTCATAACAACAACCACAAAAAATTACATCAAAAGAATTATCATTTCAAGGAATCAAGTTCATATCAACATTTTATTTATTTGGGCCCAAACCACCATAGTTCTTACCAAGTAGTAATTCATGTACACGGTGTTTCCATAATCGTTCAACTCAATTGCATCATTTCACAATACCCTTTTTCCATTACTTTCCACGCACGACTTTTAACCATTATATACACCCACACTTGCGAACATCAACAATCTTTCATTCATTAACACATACTTTCATATTGATACTCTCGAGCATTTACGAGCATTGCACATAATGAGACAGGCACATCAATACACCGTTCACAACCTCATATAGCAACGGAAATATGACAATCAACTAGGACAAATCAAAGAGTAGAATCTTAAGTATCAACACATTTGAACTATCAATTCACATATTATCAACAAGGTACACATGTTCCATATTCGGACCCAACAAGGAGATTCTACAAAGGTTAAAGTTAGCCATACATACCTGCGGTCGAAATACCTTTCTAACTTTTACTCTCAAATCACCGGACCAACTACCACCTTCAATCCAATTCACAATGCGGCACATTTAAACTTAGAGTTAGGAATCATGAACATGTCTTGAACTCATTGGAGCTTTCTATCGAACCCTAGGTGTTCCTTTAGATTAAATAACCACTTTTTAGTGAACGGTTACTTCAACCTATTTTCCTTTACTAGATTATGATAAATCGGGTACATGCATGCAAGATTCTTAACCCTATCTTTATGAACTATCCTACCCATGTTTTATTTTAACAAAAATCTGGAAACTAGGGTTAATGAGGTAGAAGCTTACCCCTTAGAGTGAAGAAATTTTTTTCCTACTTGATTAGTTCCAAGCTTTAGTGATGAAGGAAGACCAATTTGAAGAAGTTGGGACTTTCTCTCTCTAGAACCCCCTCTTTCCTCTCTCTAATATATCAGAAAATGGTTAAAAATTGAAGGGGAGGGGTGTTTTAATGAATTGGGGTCGGGTTTTAAAAATTTAAAAAATAGGGCCCGACACAAAAATGCGGTGAGGAATGCGATCGCATTCCTGACATGCGGTCCACATAATCGACCACATAATGGCCCTCGAGATGGGCCAAAATTCAAAACACACTGCCTAGGTATGCAACCATTGTGCGGTCCGCATACACGTTATGCGATGGCATAACGCGTCGCATAACTTCCTTCACAAAATTAAAGGCAACAATGCGTCAGATATGCAGTCCGCAGAACTGAAATGTGATCGCACATTGGACCGCATAGTTCACCTCAAATGGGGCAGTAATCTGCCAAGGTATGCGACCATTATGCGGTTCGCATACATGTTATGCGATCGCATAGTGCGTCGCATAACACCCACTTTCTGGAAAATTTTATTCTTCAAGTCTCGGGGTACTTTTTTCTCAATTTTGGTCCGTTTTAAAAAAATTTCCACAATAAAAACAACTCGGGGACTCATTCGGGCATTAGTTTTAAACAAGAAAATTTTATGGGTCTTTACATTTGGCCACAGAACCCTCTGAAGGGAAATTTTGTCAGAGATTTTAGGAGCATGATAAATAGGACTTTATAAATATTTTTAGGGCATCGTTTTATTGTAGCAACGGGTATTTCACTATTTTTAGCCATTTGGAGTAATTTTGAGCTACATTAAGAGAGGATCGTCTACTCTTTCCAATTAATTTAGTTTTATATCATTAACTTCTTCTATTTTTTCATCTTTCCATGTCTATTAACATGAGTAGCAAGATTTTTATCAAGGGTTGTGATCGAACCCTAGTGTGTAAAACTTATGGGTGTTTAATATTATGATTACTATTAATTGTGTTAGGGTTATTTAGCCTTATTTATACTTTAAAGATAGAATTGTTGGTTGCAAACATTAATTCATGCCTATGTGACTTTGTTATGTCTTGAGAAAGAGGAATTTAGTCTAGGAAAACTTGGCTAGGAAGAAATTGAACTAGGTTAGTTATTGATTAGTTTAATTGAAGGATTTGAACAAGAGATAGGTATAATCTAACTTGGACTAATTTTCAATTGCATTTATAGCTACCTAATTGGACTTGAGAGGGGTAAATTTGGTATAATCACTCTTTAACCGAGAGGTATTGAGTGAGTACTTGAGTAGTGAGAGTCACAACACCCTTATCTACCGGGCAAGCATAAATTTACTTTGCCTATTAGGTTTACACCTAGGTTGAGGTCACAACCCTAAGATTTTCTCTATTTGATAAAACTTCATAAACATTTCAATTATTACTTGTTTGTTAACATAGTCAAAATTCCTTACTATTTTAATTTTCAAAAAATTGATACACACTTTTGTTTGGAATTTTATTTATTTATTTCGAGTTTCTTTCTTATGTATTTACCTTAACATCCAATCTAAACTCCTTTTCAATGCGAGCCTGACCCACGTTGGGTTCTATTATTGTAGTGATTGTTTCATATTCCCTTAATTGGAGCATGAATTAGACGTAATTAATTTGGGGCATTTTTGCTAGGGAGTTTACGGTGTTAGCAATATACTTGAGTATGCTCTTTTACTTTATTGATTCTAACTTGTTGAAGTGATTTTAGAGTTCAAATAGCAAAGAACGAACTTGGAAATATACCTTTGGGAGAGGTCGATGGTGAAGAGGAACAACTTGATGAAATTCCACAAGTTCCACAAAAAAACGCCGAGCACGTGGGAAACAAGACAATGTGCCTCCCCCACCCCCACAACCACAAGCGGTGCAACACCTGATTTTTCCCAATGAAGGGTATGAAAGTGCCATAGTTTCCCTCGCATTAAGACAGGAAAATGTTAAATTATCATTGTGATGCTCACTTTACTTGAGCAACAGGGTTATTTAATCGGAGCACCGACTCAAAATGCTTACAAGCATTTGAAAGATTTTGTGGATATGTGTTAGGGAAAGAAACAAAGGAATGTCTCGAAAGATGCATTGCGGTTAAGGCTTTTTCCCTTCTCACTAATGGTTAAGGCTTTGGATTTTTTGGAATGTTTTCCTAATCATTATATTCATACGTGAGATGAATTGGTGGCGAATTTTATTTCAAAGTTATTCTCTCCCAGGCATATGGCAATTTTATGGGATGAAATATTAGCTTTCAAGCAAGAGTCCAATGAACCTTTGCATGAAATTTTGGAGCGCTATCGAACTATGGTGAAGGAGTGACTGAACAATTATATGACGGACAACATGAACCAACAAACTTTCTAGCGTGGTATTAACACTATAAATCAATGTGCAATCAATCAATTAGCTAGAGGCAATTTCATGACAACACCTTATGAGGAGACATGCGAGATTCTTGATGAGATTGAAAAAATTTCATCTGCTAGGCAATCTCGAGTCAATTTTCCCCAAGGTGATCCCAAAATGGTTCACCTTCTAAAGAATTTCCAGGCCATGGGCTAGCTATTACCGAATTTATCATAACCATGACTCAACTATCTAACCTCAACTTCATAAAACTCATGCTCCTAAGAAATTTCATGCTATAGAGGGGGAAAGTGTTTTAGCCAAAAAGAAGCAGACTAAATGTCCCCAGTTCCAACCCCGGGTGGAGACCTATGCACAAGCTTATGGTGGTTATGATAAAGACGACTCCTATCATGAGAAAGAAGAAGAGGAACAATTTGTAAACAATTACCAAGGGGAAAGGAGAAATTTTCAAGGCTCCAATCAAAATCAATAGAGTTCTCAAAACCACCAAGGCAATTGAAGCTCTACCAATGAAGACAGTTGGTATAACAACAACAATAACCAGAATCTAGAAGTTCAAATGGGGTAAATCTCTCGAGCTCTTAACACTTATCCTAAGGGTACATTACCAAGTTATATGGTGGTGACCCCAAAGGGTCGTAACAGTATGAGGCATGCACTGGTGGTCATCACAAGAAGTGGAAGAGGTGATGCCCTCCTCCAATGAAAAGCAACTTTTATATGATGATCAAATGTTCCAAGAGAAGAAAGTTCCAAAAAATGATGTTCAAGTACATGATGAAGTTCGGTTTGCTATTGATGATAGTGTGGAAGAGACCTGATAGGAAGTGAACTCGTCTAGAGAACACATCATTGACATGCCAGATACATTGGGGAAAAAAGCTAAGGAACCCTTGCCAGAGCCTCCACCTCCTTACCCTCAAAGGCTCGCTAAGAAAAATGGTGAGAATCAATTCAAGAAGTTTTTTCAAATGGTGAAAGGTCTCTCTATTAATGTTCCATTGGTGGAAGTTTTTGGACAATGACCGGTTATGCCAAGTTTATGAAAGATCTTGTGAAAAAAAAAGAGGTCAGTGAAATTTGAAACGATCAAGGTCATTCATCAAGTGAATGAAATTGTACATTCATGGCTCCCAAGTTAGAGGATCCCGGTGTTTTCACATTTACTTGTACTATTGGAAGTGTTGATTTTGCTAAAGCCCTTTATGATATTGGAGCGAGTATCAATTTGATGCCCTATTCAGTTTTTAAAATTTTGGGGATTAGGAAAAAAGACCCACATCTATGAGGTTGCAAATGGCCGATCGGACAATAAAAAGTCAATAGGGTGTGATTGAATATGAATTGGTCCAAGTGCATAAATTTATTCTCCAGACAGGCTTTGTTATTCTTGATTGTGAAGTTGATTATAAAGTGCCTATCATTCTTGGGAGGTCTTTCCTTGCTATGGGCAAGGCCCTCTGTGATATTTAAGCCAGAGAACTCACTTCCCCGGTTGGTGATGAACAAGTGGTATTACATGTTTGCAAGTCTATGTGTTAGCCAAATAGCAATGAGGCATGCTTTTTTGTGGATTTGGTGACCGATGTCAATTTTTATGATACTAGGGCCACAAAAAATGTTGGTGACAAGTTGGAAAACATTTTGCTCGACTTTGATGATGACGAAATGGATAATTTTATGGAATGTGTGAACTCTTTGAAATGAATGGGGTCTTACAATTATGCACCCCGAAAGTTGTCAGTGGATCTTACGAATAGGAAGACTCCTCCTACAAAGCCTTCAATTGAAGAGCAACCCATCTTAGAGTGTAATCCATTTCCACCCAACCTTCAATATGAATTTCTTGGTCCTTGTTCTACTATATTGATTATTCCTTCCTTTTATTTGACTAACCTGCAGGTAGATTCCATATTGGCAGTCTTACAAATGAAGAAGAAGGTCATTGGATGGACTATGGCATAAATTAGGGTATAAGCCCTTCATTTCACATGCATACGATCAAGTTGTAGGATGGTTCTAAACCATCTATTAAAGATCAAAGAAGACTTAATGAATCTATTCAAGAGGTGGTCAAAAAGGAAATTATCAAATGGTTGGATGTCAAGATGGTCCACCCTATCTCTTATAGTTCATGAACTTCTCCGATTTAATATATCCCCAAGTAGGGGAGTATGACCGTTGTTACCAATGATAAGAATAAGTTGACACCTACAAGAACAGTCACTGGTTGGAGAGTTTGTATTGACTATCAAAAGCTCAAAAAAGTCACAAGTAAGGATAATTTTCTTCTCCCTTTCATAGATCGATAGGTTAGTTGACCGTGCTTTCTATTGTTTTCGTGATGGTTACTCGGGATACAACCAAATTCTTATACAGGAAGACCACAAGAAAACCAGCTTTACATGCCCCTGTGGTAGCTTTGCTTTTAAATGGATACCTTTTGGATTGCGCAATACAATGACGACCTTTCAATGGTGTATGATGGCTATCTTCACGGACATGGTGGAAGAATACCTTGACTTCTTCATGGATGTATTTTTAGTGGTTGGGGATTCATTTTATGATTTTCATGCTAATTTTGACAAAGTGTTAGCTAGATGTGAGGAAACAAATTTCGTACTCAATTGGGAGAAATGTCATTTCATGGTTGAGGAAGGCATTGTCTTTGGCCATAATATTTCACAGAATGGTATTGAAGTGGATAAGGCGAGATTGAGTTATTTCTAAGCTTACATACCCTACATAATTAAAAGGTGTGAGGAGTTTCTTAGGCCATGTGGATTCTACGGAAGATTTATCAATGAATTTTCTAAAGTGGTAAAATCTTTGTGCAAACTCCTTGAAAAGGATGCCAAGTTCCATTCCAATGATGATTGTATGGGAGGTTTTGAACAATTGAAGCTCAACTTGACATCTACTCCTATCATTAAATCTCCAAATTGGACTTTGTCGATTGTGCCCATGTGTGATGCAAGTGATGTAGTGGTTGTCGCAGTTTTGGGGCAACGTATCAGAAATATTTTCCACCCGATCTACGATGCTAGTAAAACAATGAATAGTGCCCAAGTCAACTATACCTTTACAGAGAAATACCTACTTTCCATGTCTTTTTTATTGAAAAGTTTCGCCTGTATTTGATGGGTGCCAAAGTTATTGTGCACATGGATCATGTGGCACTTCACTATTCTTATGAGCAAAAAGGAATCAAAAGCTCATTTGATGAGATGGGTTCCTTTGTTACGAGAGTGTGATATTGACATCCCAGACAAGAAGAAGAGTGAAAATCAAGTGGCGGACCACCTGTCTCGTTTGGAGGAGGATGGGAGGCCACATGATATCCTTACCATCAATAACTCTTTTCCTGACGAGCAACTCTTGGCACTTTCAATGAGAGATGTACCATGATTCGCGGATTTGGAAAATTTTCCTATGAGTGATATCATTCTAGAAGAGTTCACTTTAAACCAAAGGAAGAAGATCAAGAGAGATTGTAAAGACTACTATAGGGATGAACGATGACTTTTCGGATTTGCATGGATGTGGTGATTAGAAGATGTGTTCCAGATGATCTAGAACGGAGGCTAAAGTCCTAAGTTGTTATTTCTATTGGCCTACTCTCTACAAAGATGTAGATGATTTGGTAAGAAGATGTGATGAATGTCAACAGCCGGTGAAATTTCAAAGAAATATAATATGTCCCTTACAACCATATTTGAGATCAATATTTTTTATGTTTGGGGCAATGACTTCATGGACCCTTTTGTGAGCTCTTTTGGTAACACCTACATTTTGGTCATGGTGGATTATGTGTCTAAATGGGATTAAATTGTTTCTTTACCCAATAATTAGGCTAGAAGCATGGTAGGTTTCTTGAAGAGGAACATTTTCAACAGGTTTGGGACTCCGCGGGCAATCATAAGTGATGGAGGGTCGCACTTTTGTAACAATTCTTTTGAATCTTTGCTCGGTAAGTATGGTGTCACTCACAAAGTGACAACTCCCTATCATCCACAAGCAAGTGGCCAAATGGAAGTTTCCAATCGAGAAATAAAGTGTATTTTGTCCAATATAGTGAATACAAATCAGTCATATTGGTGTAAGAAGCTTAATGATGCTCTATGGGAATATAGAGTAGCTTACAAAACATCTATTGGAATATATCCATATCGGGTGGTGTTCAGAAAAACTTTTCATCTTCTGGTGGAACTAGAGCACGAGGCAATGTGGGTCTTTGATGTGTGGCTATAATTCATGGTTTAAAGCATTATGTGCCTTACATTTTATGTGCGTTAATGATAAAAACACACGCCTTATGTGCATAATGGAGTCTATTTCATGTGTAGGTGAATTGGAGATGGAAGCCGAGCTAAATGGATTCATAAACGTCAAAAATACGCTCAAGAGTCAAGAAGGAGTGAACCTGGCTATAGCCGGGCGTTTGAGCTATAAAGCCTGATCATACCAGGCTTTGGTCGGGCTTTTGACTATAAATCCTGTTAAGACCAGGAGTTTGGGGGGTGTTTGACCCATAACGCTAGACCTGGCCAGGCGTTAGCCAGGCGTTTCGCCTGTAACGCCTTGTCCGTGATCCGGCCCAGTCCGAGTTTTGAAGGTTTTAAGTGTTTCCCGTTTTGACTAGAAGTATCATACATGTTTAGGGTTTGTCCCAAAAAATTAAAATAGACCCAAAAACACAACTTTGAAAAGACATATGCCATTTTGGAGAGAAGATCACACGGGATTAGTAGGAAGCGAAGAATTTCACAGTTTTCTTCATCTTATTCTAGTAATTTCAATTTATGCAACACTTATGCAATTGTTTGATTATAGCATGAGTGGCTAAACACCTATTGTTCTGGATTTGTGGTTTAGCCATGAATATTGTTATTCGACATTAATTTAACCTTGATTATAGTTCACTCAATATATGGTTGTTTCTTCAATTATGTGTTTAATTGCTTAAATGTCTGGCCAACAATTTGGTTCTTTATACTATCTATGTTATGCTTGGGAAAGCCGTATAAAAATTAGAAAAGAATTGAAGAGAGTGCGATCTTAACCCTTCAGGGGAGCGGATTTGTCGTTAGGATAGCAATATACCTAGTCACCGTGTTTAATTAAACATCATAATCTTAGTGCGTTCTAATATATTAATTTCATAGGAATATAGGCGTTAATCTATTGGGAATAGGCGAGTAGTGCTTCGGGAGAAGGCTATGAGAGAATTTATCGATTAATTAGCAACCATGAGTGAATAATATGAAGGGGGAGTTAATTAGAATGCAATACGGTTGGTGAATTGATCACAACCCTGGAATATTTGCCTTTACTGAATACAAAACAATACTTTTGTACTTGATAATTAGTTATTCCATAGATTCGTAGTATAAATTAGTTACATTCCTGGATTTTTTTTTTGGCTTGATTTAATAACAATTATAGTTATTCAGCAAGTGGTTTACGCAGGTCCCTGTGGGTTCGACATTCGATTTAAAATTATATTACTTGCTACGACCACATATACTTGCGTGGGCGTTTGGGACCAACAAGTTTTTGGCAGCGTTGCCGGGGGCTTGAATATAGACTACTTTCTAATTACTTGCTTTAATTATTTATTTCATTGAGTCTAACGTCACGTGATTTTTGCACTAACCTCAGGAACTTCGATTGAATGTGTAGGGTCAGAAGCCAAGACAGACTTGGCGGCTTTAACCCTAAACCGGAGAGAACATTTCACATGAGGTTACGAGAAGCAAGAGATATAGACAATATTCAGGACCTCATCCAATTTCTTGTGAACATGGTAGAGGAACAACACCTGGTTGTTCGTGAGGTGGCAACGCCCATTATTGCTAATGTTACCTCCAGCATTGTGAAACCCATAATCATTGGCCAGTTTGAGCTGAAATGGAGCATGATCCAACTACTTCATGCAAACGGGCAGTTTATGGGTCTTCCACACGAGGATCCACAGCAGCACATTCTGAACTTCTTGGAGATTAGTGATACTTGTATCACTAATGGGGTTACGCCAGATTATGTGAGGCTCACGCTTTTCCCATTCTCTCTATTGGGCGAAGCAAAGCGATGACTGACGGCAGAACCAGCTAATTCCATTACAACATGGAATGGTTTGGCGAGAAAATTTCTGGCAAGGTTCATCCCTTCGGGAAAGACTACATAGATCAAGAGTGAGATAGTGTCCTTTAAACAGAAAACGGGTGAATCTTTATATTCAGCATGGGAAAGGTTCAAAGGGATACTCACATATTGCCCTCATCACAATCAGATAAACGAGGGGGTAGTTCACACTTTCATTGAAGGGCTCCTTCCACAAACAAATATGGTAGATGCAGAAGCCAAAGGTCAGGTGTTGGAGAAGAATTATGATTAAATATTTTCATTACTGAATAAATTCTCCAAAAGCAATCCAGACTGGCAAGGTGAGATGGGGAGAAATGTGGTTCAAAAGTCACCAGGGGTTCTTTAACTAGATGTGGTCTCAGCATTGTCAGCTCAGATTTCCACATTGACTAACCAAGTCAATCAGATGAACCTGATCATTAACAAGCAACAGGCACAGCCACTGCAACTAGTTCAACAGATTCAGGTATTTTGTGAAGTATCCGAGAGGGTCGCATGAGCAATCTATGCCCAGCAAATCCAGAGTCTGTATATTTTGTGGGTACTGTAAATCGAGCCCAAACAAATCAGTATGGGGAGACTTACAATCCCAACTGGAGGAACCACCCAAATTTCTCTTGGGGTGGTAATCAAGGCAATCAAAATCAATATCGGCCTCAAGCACCTTAACAACAATACAGACTACCTCAGGCTGAACAACCATATAGCTTTGAGGAGATTATGAAGAGAATGATGAACGCCCAACTTGCTTTCAATCAGAAAATAATGGCTGATCACCAAGCCCAAGCAGCAACAATGATAAACTTGGAACGTCTATTGGGGCAACTTACCAGTTCCCAAAATACCAGACCAGTAGGAGCTCTTCCTAGTGATACTGAGCCTAATCCTAAGGCTCAAGTCAATGCAATTACCTTGAGAAATGGAAGAATACTAGAAGAATCTCCAAAAACAAAGAAGAATACAACTCATCCTGGGGGAGAATTAGTTCCCAAGCCAGTTGAGAGGAATGAGAAAGATTATAAAGGACCCAAGCCAGTAATTGAAACAAGGCCACCACCTCCGTTTCCACAAAAACTGCAGAGGCAAAAATATGATGATAAGTACAAGAGATTCCTAGATATGTTGAGCCAAGTGAGGGTGAATTTTCCTTTGGTGGAAATTTTGCAAGCAGTGCCTAAGTATGCGAGGTATCTCAGAGATATTGGTGCAAATAAACGAAAACATGTAGAGTTCGAAGCAGTTGCCCTTACTGAAGAGTGTAGTGCCAGAGTTCAGAGTAAACAAGATGTTGGTAGAGCCCTGTGTGATTTATGGGCTAGTATAAATTTGATGCCATCTTCTTTGTTCAAGAAACTCGGATTGGGGGTTCTTAGACCTACCACAATAACCTTACAGTTAGCAGATAGGTCGCTAATTATGCCGAAAGGAATTATTGAAGATGTGCTAGTTCGAGTGGGAAAGTTTATTCTTCCCGCTGATTTTATTGTGCTTGATTACGAGGCAGATGAGGAAGTGCCCATTATTTTGAGGCGACCATTCTTAGCTACTGGTGGAGCAATTATTGATGTGAGGGCAGGGAAGTTAAAAATGAGAGTTGACGATGAAGAGGTCACTTTTAATGTGTACAAGGCACTTAAACTTCAAAAGCATTATGAGGACATATGCATGATTACTGTGGTCGACGTGCAGGGGATAGAGCAGAGTCCTTATGTGAATGGCAGTAATCTAGAGGAGGTGGTGTTGCAAGATGAGGGTGTAAATATAATTGAGAAAAGAACCAGAGATGAAAAAGGAGACATGTTAAGAGCGTGCAAAAAGGCTAGGCTTCATGGGAGAAAGAAGAAGAGAAAGCGCCCAGCCTGAGCAGCGTAGCAGAGTCGTGCCACGACTATAAATAAGGCGCTTGTTAGGAGGCAACCCATCCTATATATCTATTCTGTTTTTAATTTTTTTTTAGTGTCGAGTTTTATGTGGTTTTTATTTTGCAAAGTAGGGAAAGTCTGAGTACCCAATGTTGAAGCTGAGGGGCATGTTTGAGCTTAATCTAAAGATCGAGAATCATGTACGAGCTAGGCCCGAGAGGGTCTCAGGGAGTATTTCTCACCCTTGTTTTAATGTTTTTCTTTGTGATAATGCATCGAGGACTATGCATAACATAAGTGTGGGGTGGGGAAACTACTTTCTGAAGTGTAATTATACAAAATTATTGTTTTTTTTAGAAAAATCATGGACTTTTCCCAACGATGGATCTCCTAGACAGTTTTCTTGAGGGAGGTAAGTCTAAAGAAAATACCAAAAAGATTTTTGTTTTAGGTAGTGTAGTAATTCCCCCTTGGTTTTTCTTTGGACAACGGTTCTTTTAAAAGGGTTTTTAATTGAACCGGGTGTAGGCAGTTTTTATTTTTATTCTTAGGAGTAGGAACCACATGGTTGAGAAATTAATCGCAGCAATATCTCAGAACTTTGTGATACCTTGAGAATAGTCAGTACTCTGGTTGTGACGCTTAGGATCAATTTCTTACTCTAGGATAAATACCTTAAATCGTGGATTCTTAAGTTTGCTTAACTACTTTGACTGGAGTGTCGTGATAGATCCAATCCTAAGTGAGTTATGTGCCATGTGTGTGTGAGGTTTGTATGTTATTCTGTGCATTGCATTTGATGTCTAGAACTTACCCCGTGTGTGTGCAAAGCGAAATAGTAGTTATGTTCAGTCTTGGAAGTGATATAGGCGTTTCTTTGTTGAGCCAGCTGTGTACATTTTACCCGCCTAATTGTTATGTATCATAGTTAACCTCGTTGAGCCTATAATCATGTTTCTTTGGTAACCTCATTACAATCCATACCCCTTTGTTTGAATCGATCATATATTTGAACATTGTCACCTCTCGTAAGCACTGGAAATGTGATGAAATATAGAAAAGTAAAGTGTGGGGTAGTAGGTTGGTTTTTGAGGGGAACAATTGAAATAAGGAGAAAGGTGCACTGGTTTGAAAAAGTAAGAGTCACTTAGAAAAAAAAGGAGAAGGAAAAAAGTAGTTGTATTGTTGTTAAAAAAAAAAAAAATATATATATATATATATTACCTGACAAGTGGTGACTCTTAATGTAATTGTGCTTAAAGAAGTATGGAGTAATACACAGTGAGGTGAAGGTGGAGTTTGACTTAATATAAGTTTGAGTTGAAATGCTAAACTATATGTATTAAAGTGCTTAGAGGTGTAGTCACTCTTATATCTAAATGTATCCTACCCGTCCCGCAGCCTACATTACAACCAAATAAAGTCCTACTTGATCCTAGACTGAATGAGCTCGATTAGTAGAGNAACTAGCTCTTTGATTTGGTGAGGGCACATGATTCATGAAGGAAAGGTAATTGTGTTGACCTCTACGTTAGAGTAGTGAGTGGATTGGGAATAAGCATGGTATATGTGAGTCGATTATTGAGGCGAGGATGTTACACGTTTGTGCTTAAACTGTTTTAAAAATTTTTGGTATAATATGTTAAGGGATTTTCTTAATAAGTTGTGTTCATGAGTGTAGTTTGATTGCTCAAGGACGAGCAAATGTTTAAGTGTGGGGTGTTGATGTGTGGCTATAGTTCATGGTTTAAAGCATTATGTGCCTTACATTTTATGTCCGTTAATGATAAAAATACACGTCGTATGTGCATAATGGAGCCTATTTCATGTGTAGGCGAATTGGAGATGGAAACCCAGCTAGATGGATGCATAAACGTCAAAAATACGATCAAGAGTCAAAAAGGAGTTAACCGGGCTATAGTCGGGCGTTTGAGCTATAAAGCCTGGTAGCCGGGCGTTTGGACTATAAAGCCTGGTAAGACCAGGCGTTTGGGAGGCGTTTGACCCATAACGCCAGACCTGGCTAGGTGTTAGCTAGTCGTTTGGCCTGTAACGCCTGGTCCCTGATCCGGCCCAATCCGAGTTTTGAAGGTTTTAAGTGTTTCTCGATTGACTAGAAGTATCCTACACGTTTAGGGTTTGTCCCAAAACATATAAATAGACCCAAAAACAAAACTTTGAAAATACGTATGCCATTTTGGAAAGAAGATACACACGAGATCATTAGGAAGCGAAGGATTTCGCAGTTTTCTTCATCCTATTCTAGTATTTTAAATTTATGCAACACTTATGCAATCGTTTGATTATAGCATGAGTGGCTAAACACCCATTGTTCTGGGGTTGTGGTTTAGCCATGAATATTGTTATTCGACATTAATTTAACCTTGATTATAGTTCACTCAATATATGGTTGTTTCTTCAATTATGTGTTTAGTTGCTTAATTGTCTGCTCATCAACTTGGTTTTATATACTATCTATGTTATGCTTGGGAAAGCTGTATATAGATTAGAGAAGAATTGAAGAGAGCATGATCTTAACCCTTCAGGGGAGCGGATTTGTGGTTAGGATAGGAATATACCTAGTCACCGTGCTCAATTAAATATCGTAACCTTAGTGCATTCTAATAGATTAATTTCATAGGGATATAGGCATTAATCTATTGAGAATAGGCGAGTAGTTCTTCGGGAGAAGGCTATGAGAGCCTTAATCGATTAATTAGCAACCATGAGTGAATTATATGAAGGGGAGAGTTAATTAGAATGCAATACGAGTGGTGAATTGATTACAACCCAGAAAAATTTGCCTCTACTGAATACAAAACAATACTTTCGTACTTGAAAATTAATTACTCCATAGATTCTTAGTAGAAATTAGTTACATTCCTGGATCTTATTTTGGCTTGATTTAATAACAATTAGAGTGATTCAACAAGTTATTTACACAAGTCCTTGTGGGTTCGACATTCGATTTAACATTATATTACTATCTATAACCACGTATACTTGCGTGGGCGCTTGGGTCCAACAGTCTTGAAGAAATTAAATCTTGATTGGATGTAGACGCTAAGTTGTGGGTCACACATTTGAATAAATTAGATGAATTCTGGTACAATGCTTATGAGAGTTCGTCCTTGTACAAAGAAAAGATGAAGTACCTTCATGACAAGTACATTTGGAACAAGGAGTTCAAGGCTGGTGATTTAGTGTTACTTTTCAACTCAAGCTTGAGTGTTCCCCCGAAAGCTTTAGTCGAAGTGGAGTGGTCCATTTGAAATTGTTGGTGTGACACCCTTTGGTGCTTTGGACTTGAAGAACTAGAACACTGAAATATTTCGAGTAAGTGGTCTTCGAGTGAAGCATTACTTGGGAAAAGTTCGTGATATCTACATGGTGGAGGTTCTTTACTTCAATTGTGGATGCTAATGACATTGCGTCGTACCATGACATTAAATAAGGCGTTTCTTAGAGGCAACCAACTTCTTTTCCTTTTTTCTCTTTTAGTTTATATGTTTTTTATTGTTTTTAACAAGATCTAAAGTGTGATGCAGTGATCAATTTTAGCTATTAAGAGATGGATGAAGATGTGGCATTGTATGAAAAAGTGCAGACCGCACTTTTTATTTGTGCGGCCGCAAAATAGGAAACGCGGGCAGCAAAAATTTGATTACACTCGCAAATTTTGACTGCAGACCACACTTGGAAAAAGGCAACTCATGTGATAAAATGAGGGTACTGTGAATTTTCTCATAATAGTGCGTGCCAATTTTGCGGTCACAGGAGAGAACTAATAGAGAGGTCACTAAAAATAGGTTGACAAAAGTGCGGTCACACTTAAAAAAGTGTGGAGCGCACAACTACAAGATTTCCACTGCCCAAGTAACAGAGTGCAGAGCGCATTTGGAATTTTGCAACCGCACTCGCCCTCTCTTTGACCCGACCTATGCACAAGTATAAATAAAACAGTAGGTCATCATTCTGAACTTTTAGCCATTTTCACCTCTGACTGAGATTATACTAAAGAATAATATGCTCGCACATTCACACACACCCACCCAAAATTTAATCGTTCTAATCATAGTAGCACAATCATGTATGCATCACTTCAAACTAGTTTCTTTTTCTTTTCAATTTTGAAATTTCTTTTTTTTTTTGCTTTTTAATTTTATTTTAGTTCATCTATGATACATGCCTTATCTGTGTCCATGTGGGCTAATTTAAAAATGTGTATTGATGAAATCATGCTTAGATTGGGTTGGATATACTGATAAATACCTTTAATATGTTTTCCAATGAGCTTGAACAAAATTTCATAACCTAGGAAGTAACTAACTTTGTGTTGTATTGTTCTTGATTTTGCGGACCACATTTGAAATTTGGCATTCCGCAATTGCTGATTTAGGTTACCTGGATGATAACCCACGTTATGCGACTGCAATTTGACTATGCGGATCGCATTGCAATTTTGTGGCCGCAAAGAGAGGTCTGCACTGTCCTTCTGAGAACTGTTTCGCTGGGACCTGAGTACTCCTATTCAAGTACGGACTACATTTAAAATTGTATGGATTACAGTTTGATTTCTGCAGCCGCAAATGTATGTCCGCACTTGGATTTTTGTAGATCGCACTAGGAATTGTGCGGACCGCACTTGCACTTTGCCTTTTGCATGTTTCACAATGAAAACCCCACTATCTTATGCTTTATCCTACTAATATTATGACTCCGACCCGCTTGGTACCTTATGTCAATGACTTGTATACTGGCTGACAACTTGTCCCGGAGTTGTATGCCAACATTGCACATATTTTAAAAGGGACCAAGGTAAAAAAAAAAGTGTGCATCCTCAAGGTGAAATCTAATCAACATTATTTGAATGACAACCTAGGAATTGAGGATGTGGAGCTGAAGGAGTACCTGGAAAAATTAGCAGAGAAGGAGGAGTTCTTACTGTGGCTTGCTGAGATTCTTGCACATGGGCCTACTCCTCCTTGAATAGGTTTCAGAGTACCAATCTTCAGCAAGAATTTGAGCTTCGAGGCTAAGGGTTGGAATACTTTTGTTTGTATGAGACTTGACACAAGCCTAAACGAGAACATCCCACCTCTAGAGAGAGTAGTGCTTGCGGATTCTATCATGGTCGCGTACCCAATATTTGAGGTCGGCCAATATCATTCTAGTAGAACAATAGGGTAACACTTCCTACCCCTACCCAGCACCATCATGGAGTACTTGGCTGATGCCAAGGTGGAGTGCAGACCATTTGACATGCGAAAGTTGCAAGACCTTAGGAACCCAAAAAAGAGAATCTAGCCTTTCACTATAGCTCTCGGACCCTCTGATATCTCTTCCTTTTTCGCTGAGCCTTTTACCCTTGCCAGAGGATCATCCCATGCTCCATTGCCTACACCAGCTTTGAGGTTGGTGCCTTTGCCTACTATACCACTATTTTCCTTGCGGGTTTTCAAACATTGGTGGTCTCCAACAACTGGATGCAGACAGCTACATCAATGTTGTCCGATATATCTAGTGCAATTGTGGGTCTTCCCTCCGCATGGGTAGACACCTATAATATTGATGAGAAGCTTACTAAGGTCTTGAACAGTCAGAATGTGATTATAGACACACTTGTTCAACATGGTGCAGTGATTGAGAGGTTGACCAAGCAAGTGAAGAATATGAGAAAGACGCATGACATCAAGAAGTCACTTGAGTCGCTGTGGTCAGAAGTGACTGGGATAGCTAAGGCAGGCAACTTTCCATTTGACATGCTGATTGACCCCACGCAGCCTCACCCAACACATATTTCTCAGGATGTTGCTACCGCTTAAGCTGAGGAGCCTTGCCTTGCATCTAGCACTCCTGTTACGGTGCGTGACAAGTTCACATCTCATGAGCTCCTACGGACGATGATGATATCATCTAGATAGTTGAGCCATCTTGGATCGACCCTACTGTGGTACCATGATGACTGAGGATGCTTAGGGAGAGTCTTCACCCTTCTCTACTCTTTGATTTTGCTCTTTAAAGCATTGGAGATAATGCTTACTTCTATTTGGTGGTGGAGAATTTTATTGATTAATACATTTGATGATATTGGGATGTAATAATTGGATGACTTATTTTCTTAATTTTTAGTAGTTTGATAAATTTAGTAGTAATCTAGAATTTTTTTTGTTTTGGTAGTGTAAATATTATTCTTTTCTTTCATGTTACTGGTTTCCAAAGGTAGTTTCTTGTGTGAACCAGGTGACTTTTCTCGAGGATGGATAGTGTGATAACTTTCTTAAGGGAATCAGTCTTTTACATGTTTAGGTAATAGTAGTCATATGTACTAACAAATAAGATCTCTAATCAAGTTCTTCTATAAAAAATGGGTTATTTATGCTTCATGGGGTACCAACATACTTAACTCCATGCTTATGGTTTGAGACAATATTATTGTGAATCATTTTAGTAACTCAAGTAAACTTACATTGAGGCTCTTGAGTTGTCTTTTGATAATCATTAGGTGGTTGTATAGATCATAGAGATCTTTGACTCGATTATAGTTATTGTGGGTTTTAGATTATATCTTCTTTTACGATCTATTTACATGAGAGGTGAGGTAAATTTTATTGCTAGTCCAAGTACTTGAATGAATAGTCTAGAACTTGCCCCCAAATGTGCTTCAAGGCTTGATTTTGAGTTTGCTCAGTTTGAAAGATGATTGTAGGCTTTCCTTGAACTGTTTGAGCTTTCAATTGTCACCATGTGATTATTATCCCTAATAAACCCCCTTTGAGCCTTTAGCCTTTCTCTTTTTGTAGCCTTGATACAAGTTTTTCACCTTTCGAACATGAGAAACCTGGCACCTGCCCTCCTAAGCACTCATATGGAGTATGTAGCTCAAAGCCTAAGTTTTGGGGGGGGGGGGAGTTGAGAAATGTAAAGGAGGTACCAAGGCGTTAGAAAGAGAGAAAGAAATGATAATAAAGAAAATAAATTAATGTGAACAAAAAGAATCCCAAAAAGGGACAAAAAGGGAGAATGATGAAATAGAGTAAGCTGAGTATCTCTAGCATAAATTCATAAAAATAAGAATAATGAAATTGTCAACAAAGAGTGATGGCATGTCTCTCTACCCTCCAATAAGAAGGAATACCTCCGAGGGTTTGACAAATGTGAGACAATAAATGAGATGTGAAGTGCTTAAGGAACGGTGCAACCACTTGTATCGCATATAGTATCCTACCCTGGACCAATAGCCTTCATAACTACCCGAAATAAGTCCTATTTGATTTTGAACCGAGTATGCGTACATTAAGAAGTCCTATTTTATTTTTAACTGAGTATGCTTACATTAGTGGAGATTTACATGAGGGGCAAGCCTGTGGTACATGAAGCTTAACTTGTGACATTCATTTGTGAGAGAAGAGTGAAACCTTTGTTGCACTAGAAATTGAGTGATGCAATGTGAAGTGAGCAATGCAAATGGAAGTTAGAAGAGGAAGATTTTGGATTCCACCCTGATCTACATGAAAGAACAAGAATACTTGATGAATGAAGTTAACACTTGAAGCTCAAATGTCACACTAGAATTACATGAGATGAGAAAGTTTCACTTTTGAAAAATTTGACACCTTGTATAGAATTCATGAGTGTTGTGGGTAATTGTTTTTCCCAACTGTGTACAAATGACTTGTGGGTGATTCCTTGAAATAATCATATGATGTGGGAAGGAGGGTTCTAATCTAGTTGCTTGAGGAGAAGAAAAGACTTAAGTTTTGGGGAGTTGATAAGTATGGATTGTAACCACTTATTAGTACCTTGTTTCTATATCTTTTAGTCCAAAAGTAGTAATTTTGTCTCTGAGTCTAATGAAGATGGTTGAATTGCAGGTGAGCTGGAGAATGTAAGCTCAATGAGGACACATAACCCAAAAATGAGATATTCTAGACAAGTTCGGCAAAGAGGAGAAATGTGGTCTGCAGAATTTCATTTGTTGCTGCAAAAGCCATTGCAATCCAAAGAAGATGATATGTGGAAAGAAAGAAGAACTGAAGCTTCGAGGATTTTTTGCAGAAGTGTGGTCTGCAGACTAGAATGTGCAGTCGCACTTGGTACATAAAATAGGTTAGCAGTAACAAGCTTGAAAGATCAGGTAATGAGAAATAGAACAAGACTTAAGCCTCCTCAAATGCTGCCAAAATTCAAGTGCGGCCGCAGAAGCTGAAGTGCAACCGCAATACTCCTCTGATTGAAAGCACATGCATCATTAACCCTGCAAAGTGCGGACTAAAGAAGTTGAAGTGCGGTCGTAGAACCCTCCGAAGTGAAATTTTTTCATAGATTTGGGAGCCCTAAAAAATATGACCTTTTGACTTTTTAGGGTATCTTTTCATTGTAGTAGTTGGTATTTCGCTATTTTTAGCCATTTGGCATATTTTGAGCTACAATTAGAGAGGATTATCTACTCTTTCTAATTATTTTAGTTTTATGCCCTTAATTTCTTCTGCTTTCCATCTTTCCATGTCTATTAACATGAGTAGCTATATTTTTATCTAAGGTTGTGATACAATCCTAGTGTGTAAAACTTATGGGTGTTTAATTGTATACTCCCTCTATTTCAATTTATGTGAATTCATTTGAGTAGGTGAGAGATTTAAGAAAGTGAGAAGACTTTTAAACTTGTTGTATAAAATGAGGCACATATATTTTGTGTAGCTATAAATCATTTCATAAAGGTAAATTATTTTCAGGAAGGAAAGGGATCAATCTGTAAAGACCCGTAAAAGAAAAAAAATTATGTCAAAAACTAATGCCCGAGTAGGTCCCTGTGCTGTTATAACTCTAGAAATTGTTAAAATGGTCCTATTTTGAGTAAAAAGTATCCCAGAACTTGAAAGATTAAATTTTCCAGAAATTGCGCGTTATGCGACGCACTATGCGATCACATAACAGGTATGCGGACCACATAGTGGTCGCATACCTGGACAGTTTGCTGCCCATTTTGAGGACATCTATGCGGCCTAGAATGCGATCAAATTTCACGAACGAGGGCCGCATAGTTGTCGCATTCTTTCCCCATGGTTTTTGCGAGGGAGGTTATGTGACGCACTATGCGATCGCATAACAGGTATGCGGATGGCATAGTGGTCGCATACTGGGCAGTCCGGTCATTTATGTGACAGGAATGCGGACCGCATAATAGTGCGATCGCATTTTTGACCGCATCTTTGTGTCGGGGCTCCTATTTTCTAAATTTAAAACCATAACCCCTGTTTTATAAAACACCTCTTCCCTTCATTTTTAACGATCTTCTGACAAAAAATAGAGAGAGAAGAAGAGAGTTCTTGAGAGAGAAGGATTCAATATCATCCAATTTGATTTTCCAAAGTCACTCAATCCCGAAAATTATCGAGTTATTGTCATCTTCTTCACTCAAAGAGGTAAGTCTTCACCCTATTTCCCTAATTTCTCAGATTTCGTGTAAGAATAAATCACACATAGGTTGGTTCTTGAAAATAAAAGGTGAAACCTTGCATGCATGTGAATAATCTTCCATAATCTAGCAAAGGGAAGTTAGCTAGGGCAATCATTCACTAAAAAGGGGTTAGTTAATCTAAAGGACCACACAGTAGTTGATAAAATGCCCAAATGAGTTCAAGGTTCCTAACTCTAAGATTGAATGTGTCACATTGTAAATTAGATTGAAGGCGTTAGAAGGTCCAGTGATTTTGGATAGAAATTATAGAGAAATTCCAACTCAAGGTATGTATGGCTATCTATAATCCTCATCGGATAAACCCATGGTGCTCACTTTCCGGGTATGATTCTCTTGTCGGATATCTATCAAATTTATGTGTTCTATGTGCCTAATTGAGGAATCTTTGCTTCTATGTAATTCCATGCTAATACCATGTCGTTGTGCTACTTGAGTATATGAGTTGTGATCATTTTATTCATTCTTCTACTATGTGTGTGATCCTTGCATATGATGGGTGTGGTAATTATGAAAGACTAGAATGGTGCGAAATATGAATTAAAAGTTGCTATGATATGAAATGTGGGTAAAAAGACGGTAATGATGTGAAATGAGAAACATGAGGTTGAATTGTTGTGAAACCTGAATTAATGGAATGGATGGTTATGGAATACGGATTAAAGGATGAATAGTTTTGAAACGTGAATCAAATGATCCTAACGATATGGAAGACGAATCAAAGAACAGTATGTGTTGGGGATCAAAAAGGTTAAAATTTATGTAAGTGATCTAAAACACCCATAATTGTACCAGAAGAATGTTCTAGGGGTAAGAAGGCATATCCGGTCTGGCTGGGATCGGACGCCATGTCGTACGCATGGATGACTTGATATTGTGATATGATTATGATTTGATGATGATTATTGTCCTCACTGTTTACAGTTGAGATGTCTTAGCCGATCGGGCATAGATCGGACTCCGTGTGATGTGCACAAGCCACGATGCTAACCTAGCAGATTCGGGCAGAGATCAGACTCCGTGAGAACAAGCCACAGTGGTTATATGTGATGTGATTAAAATTCAGACCTCACATAGGATGGCATAGCCGATCAGGAAGATATCGAACTCCGTGTGACAATGACACGATGGATTAGTAATATTAATAACAAGATGAACTTAAAAGTACATTAACCAAAAGATGACAAAACGGGATGAGGGTTGTGGTAACCCTTGTTTGTGTTTTTCCTTGCACTAGTGTATTGTTATCTGATGCCTATATTTGTGTTGACTGTTGATGTTTATCCTATCTAGAGTAGGTTTTTTCATACATACTAGTGTTATTCAATGGTACTAACGTCCCTTTTGCCAGGGGTGCTACATCTTTTAAATGGATGTAGGTGGTTCTGTAACATATAGCCTAATCGCCGTTAGTGGTGCCTTTCCCTCCATCTCTTCAGCAGTCTTGGTGAGCCTCACTTCCTCTCGGGGCTGTGTGTAAATCATGTCGATTCATTTTGTTTATTCCATACCTTTTGAGGTATAGCCGGGGCCTTGTTACCGGCACGTCTATGTATTCTTCTCCGTACTCTTAGAGGCTCTGTAGACAGTATGTGGGTTGTAAACATATTTTGGGTAGTTGTTGTACTTACTCATAATCGTGGTCCCGTAACGGGAATATTGTACTTAGTATGTATGTTTTGGTAATACCTAATGTTGAAAATGTTAAAAGAAGAAAGGGATTTATGTTGTAACCGCATGCTTGAATCAATTTTTCCGTTTCACTTATAAAATGTACATTATGAACACGGGGAAATACGTCGAGTAGGGAAGGCAAATATAGGTTTGCTTGACCGGTTTCATCCGGTTAGGGGCCGGTCTCATCCCTCGATTTTGGGGCGTGACACATTCTTTTTGGTACGGGAAAAAAAAGGAAATAGTTTAGATAAATTGAAATGGAGGCAGTACATCCTATTGATTAGTTTAGTGTTATTTAGCTTTGTTTATAGTTAAAAGTTAGAATTGATTGTGGAAAATATTGGTTCATGCCTATTTGACACTGTTCTTACTTGAGAAAGAGGAATTTAGTCTAGGAAACCTTGGCTAAAAATAAATTGAACTAGTTAAGTTGTTGATTAGTGTAATTAAAGGATTTGAACTAGAGATAGGTATAATCTAACTTGGACACATTTTCAATTGCATTTACAACTACCTATTTGGACTTGAGAGAGATAAATTGGGCATAATCACTCACTAACTGAGAGGTATTGCGTGATTACTTGAGTATTGAGTATCATAACAACCCCGATCTACCGAAGAAGCATAAATTTACTTTAACCATTAGGTTTACCTAGTTGAAGGTTACAACCCTAGGCTTCTCTCTATTTGATAAAACTTTAAAAATGTTTTAATTGTTACTCATTTGTGACCTTAGTCAAAAATCCTTAGTAGTTTAATTAGCAAAATTTTATACACAATTTTGTTTGGAAGTTAAATTTATTTATTCCGAGTTGCTCTCTTAAGTATTTACCTTAACACCTAATCTAAGCTCCTCATAGATTCGACCCCGACTCACGGTTAGTTTTAAAATTGTAATGACCATTTCATATTCCTTTAATTGGGGTGTGAATTGGACGTGATTAAACAACCATCTTTCAGTGCATCTTTCAGTTCTAGCAGCCATGACCGTGGAGAGGTTGTTTCAAGTGTGGTGATAATAGGAACATGGTGAGGAATTGTCCCAAACATAGGAGGGGTGGACCTCTGCATGGTACTCACGCTATGGTTTCTGCTCTAGTTGCTACTTCACTTGCACATCCACTTAGGGGTGGAGGACAGGCAGGTAGAAGGTATCCTAAAGTGGTAGGTCAGGTCTGTTGTTATGATGTCCTTGGCATGACTAAGG
The DNA here is from genome assembly GCA_005239505.1 of Nicotiana paniculata. Lineage (NCBI taxonomy): Eukaryota > Viridiplantae > Streptophyta > Magnoliopsida > Solanales > Solanaceae > Nicotiana > Nicotiana paniculata. Next base: position 125,838 of record ML306096.1, read on the forward strand.
CAGTTGCATCAAATGCCGTCATAATAGGTATTGTTCCACTCTATCTTAGAGATGCACCAGTTTTATTTGATCTAGGTTCCACTTATTCGTATGAACAATCCTATTTTTCTTCATAATTGGATATGCCCCGTGATTCTTTGGGTACTCTTATTTGTATTACACCCATTGGGGATTATATTGTGGTAGACCGGGTCTATTGTTCTTGTTTGGTTACTATTGGGGGATATGAGAGTAGATTTGACCTTCTTTTGCTCAATATGGCAGATTTTGATGAGATTTTGGGCATAGATAATTGTCACTATATCAAATTATTCTTGATTGTCACAAAAAAATCGAGACATTAGCCATGCTTGTGTTGCCGAGGTTGGAGTGGAGAGGTTCATTGGGTCATGTTCCTAGTAGGGTGGTGTCTTTTCCGTGGGCACAATGGATGGTTGAGAACGGATGCTTGGCATACTTGGCTTTTGTGAGAGATGTTAGTGTTGATACTCCTACCATTGAGTCACTTCTGGTAGTGAGAGAGTTTCCAAATGTATTTCCAGTAGACCTACCGTGCATTCCACCCTATAGGAATATTGATTTTGGTATTGACTTCGTGTCGGGAACTCAGCACACATCTATTCCACCATATTGCATGGCAGTGGCAGAATTGAAGGAATTAAAGGAATAACTTCAGGAGTTTCTTTAAAGGGTATCATTACATCGAGTGTTTCACCTTGGGATGCTTCAGTTCTATTTGTGAAGAAGAAAGAAAGATCTACGAGGATCTGTATTGACTATAGGCATCTGAACAAGGTTATTATCAAGAACAAGTACCCAATACCGCGGGTTGATTATTTATTTCATCGGCTTCAGGGTGTTAGGGTATTCTAGAAGATTTATTTTAGATCGGGGTACCATCAGATGAAGATTTGGGCTTCAGATATCCTGAAGATGTCTTACAAGAATCGCTATGATCACGAAGAGGTATTGGTGATGTCATATGGGCTGACCAATGCCCCATTAGCTTTCATGCACTTGATAAACTACGTGATTCATCCCTATCTTGATTCCTTCATCATTGTAATGACTCGGCCAGTCATTTTCTGTATTGTATCCTTGTTACCCTATTTATGATTATTCTATGTTCATTTGTGGTAGTGTGACTTTTCGGGGTGATTATATTGGTTTCGGGAAAGTTTCGTAGTGAACTAGGACACTTAGTTCCAAGGTTGGAAGCTTGAGTTATTAGAGTTTACTGGAGTTTTCCTTTTGTTTAGACGACTCCAAAATGGAGTATTGATGATTCTGATAGCTTTGTATGGTGATTTTTGACTTAGGAGTATGCCGGATATTTATTTGAAGGTCCATAGGTCATTTTGGCTTAAATTTGCAAAAGTTAGTAAGTTGAAGGTTTGGAGGTTGAGATGTTTGACTGATAGTTAACTTTATTGATATCGGGTTCAGATTTCGGTTCATCGAGTTAGAATAGGTCCGTTGTGTCATTTATGACTTATGTGAAAATTTTGAGGTCAATTGGAGTTGGTATGATATGTTTCTTCATTAGTTATAGAAGTTGGAAGTTCATTAGTTCATTAGGCTTGAATTGGGGTTCGATTCGTGGTTTTGATGTTGTTTGATATTATTTGAGGGTTAGAATAAGTCCGTATCATGTTTTAGGACTTGCTGGTATGTTTTGGATGGGGTCCCGAGGGACTCGGGTGTGATTCGGATTGAAATCGGGTTGAGGTTTAGACTTAGAGCATTGTTATTGGAGGTTATAGGCCGAAGAAGCAACTGTTTGTGCGCACGTGCAAGGAGCTAGGGAGGTTGCCTGGGAGCGCAAGTGTGAATGGATTTCTGCATCTGCGAGTCTGCAAAACCAAACATAGGGTCGCAGAAGCGAACTAGGCTAGACTTGTCGAGAAGCACAGATGCAAGGAATTCCCGCATCTGTAGCCGGCAGAACCTGAGGTTTGAGCGCATAAGCGAAGCTAGGTCGAATGATGGATTTCTGCAGATGCGGTGGATGGACCGTAGAACTGTATATGCATGTGCGGTAAAGGGGACCAAAAGTGTGCTAAGTCGGGAGCTTAAGTGGTTTCCGCAGAAGCGCTGTAACAAATGCGGTCTTATTTACCGCGGGTGTGGTTTCGTTAGGCATAACATATATGTCGAAGGGTTTGGCATTTTTCTCATTTTTGGACTTGTGGAGCTCGGATAGGGGCGATTTTTGAGAGGTTTTTCCCTATAATTGAAGAGAGAAGTGAAGATTCATCCCTTTTATTGATAAATATTGATTACCCATTTATTATTACACCTAGATTATATGTGTTTGAGGTATTATTTGGTGAACTTTGGACTATGTATTGGAATGTGAGATTTGGGGATTTGAGGGTCGATTTGTTGTTGGAATTAGATGATGTTTGTATAACTTGACTCATTATTGAATGGGTGTTCGAATTTTATTGAACAGGTTGAGAGGTGTGGTCTCAGGCTTGAGTTTTTGGGTTGACACTGTGATTTTGATTAAATACATTAGCTTTATCTTTTGGAATTAATGATAGAATTAAGTTGCTTTAGATAGTTTCGACTTGCTCGGGAGATGATTCGTGTGGCAAAGGTTTCTTAGAGAATTGAGTTGTGGGATTCAAGGTAAATAATGTTTCTAAACTTGGAATTGAGGGTACTTATCCCTGGAAAATGTGTTATTTATGTTATGTTGGGGTGACGCACATGCTAGGTGACGGGCGTGTGGGCGTGCACCAAGGTAATCATGATTTGGTTGATATTGTTGTACTGTGTTCTTATAAGGATGAACTATAAATTATGTTAGAAATCATGTTTAGGATATGTTATTATTTGGTTGAGACCTAATGAGGTTATTCATGTTATTTTGAGTTACCTACTTTAACTGTAGATATATACTCAGTCATGATTCTTAATTTGCATATCATATCTCACTCTCTTCTATCATGCACTACTACATCACAAGTTATTATTGTTTGGGTTGTGTGGTATGAGATTTGTGAGGCCTTGAGGCTTAAGAGATTGATGGCTGAGGTGGACCTGAGAGCCAAGTTATGAGTGTTATTGTGAATCGGCTGCACGCCATAACATGCCATATTGTCTTTACGATTATTATGTGGATCGGGCTGCACGCTGCAGCATGCCGTATAAGCTTTATATTAGTGCTTGAGCAGGATCCTCCCCTCCGGAGACTGATATACCAGCAGTGAGCGCAGACACAATTATATATATACACGTGATTTGGTTTGGGGCATTTATTCCACGGCACCCATGCATTTTTAAGTGATTGTGTATGGATTGTGTGGACATTTGGCGGAGAGATTGAGTATTTATGACAGTGTGAATACTGGGGGGTATCACCTTGAAATCATTCATTTGACATACATATCTGACATGTATGAATATGGATGTATCATTCCTCATGCTAAATGTAATTTACATGATCTAATCAGTGTTGGGATTTAGCTATTGAACTTGAAAGCATGCCTAATTTTCCATAATAGAAAGGGGTCGGTTATAATAACTCTTTGAGTTTCTTACTGTTGTCCTCATTATACCTGTGTCGTAATCATAATTGGACATTGACTCTCTTTTTATGATATTGTCACTACTTTATGCCCATGCTTAGTTCTATTATTTATTGAATACATGGGGTAGGGTTGTACTCATACTAAACTCTACACTTCATGAGCTTATCCATCCACATCTGGACGTGGGGATTGCTAGATCCGTGCTAGTACCTACTCGTAGACTTTGAGGTAGTTGTTATGACGTCTGCAGACCTTGACTCTCTTTCCTTTTATTATCTTAAGTATTGTTCTATTATGTAGACAGTTGTACAGGATTTTTGTTTATGTTGATACTTAGTAGTGCTTATGTACTCGTTGACAACATGTTTTAGGGTGGTTAAAGTAGTATTTTAGTTATTTGTATCAGATATTATAAGATTTCTGTTGTTGAGTTATTTTAAGACATGTTTTATTCAAATGCTTAGTTGATATGTTATTGTCGGCTTTCCTAACAAGTGTGTTAGGTTCTATCACAAGAGGTTGGAATTTTGGGTCGTGACAAATAGGTATTAGAGCCCTAGGTTACTTAGGTATCTCGAGTCATGACCATATTTAGTAGAGTCTTGCAGATTGGTACAAAGACATTAGTAATTATCTTCGAGAGGCTACCAAACCGTTAGGAAGCTTCACTTTTTTCATTCTTGTTGTGCATATTGTAATTATGGAATCTGAAATTCTACTCTTCTATTCTCTCAACGATGGTGACGGAGCCGCGATAGAGGCCGAGGTGGACGGATCGTACTACAACTAGAGCATCACTTGTGGAGCCAACCATTTTTCTAGTTGAGGATCAGACACTAGATATTATTGAGCCGGTGGGACCAGCTGTGGCACCAGTAGTGCCCATTGTGATCCCAGGCCTTCAGAAGGCCTTAGCTCAGATTTCGACTATGTGCACGAGCCTGGCTCAGCTAGTCTCAGTTCCAGATGCACCAGCCACTTCACAGGCCAGGGGAGGTGCTTAGAATCCCGTCACCCGTACTCCAGATCAGATAGCTCAAGGACGCTAGAAACCATATCTTGGAGACCGGTGGGTTGCAGTCACTACATTTAAGTTGACAGGGGCAGCCAATAGATGGTGAGAGGCTTATGTGTTTAGTAGGCCAGCATGCGATGCACCATTTACGTGGCATGAGTTCTCAATTCTCTCCTTAGATAAGATTGTTCCACAGACTCACAGAGAGGAGTTATGTAAATAGCTCGAGCAGCTACGCCAAAAGGGTATGACAGTGACTTAGTATGAGATGAGGTTTGTAGATCTTACTCGTCATGTAGTGTGATTGGTTCCTACAGAGACAAAGAGAGGATCAGGAGGTTCACTGATGGCATCAACAATGGCTTACGCTTTAGTTTGGCTCGAGAGGCCGAGATAGATGTTAGGTTTGACCAGGTGGTCGATATTTTTATGCGCTTGGAGTCGGTTCGCAAGCTTGAGCACAAGGAGCGTGAGGGTAAAAATGCCTCGTATTTCAGGTAGGTTCAGTGGTACCTCATCTGGAGGTTAGTCACTGCACAACAGGGATCGTCCTTATAGGCCGCTCAGATGGCTCGTCTCGTTCATCATGGTTCATCAACTAGTCATGGTTCATACTTCATACAACGCTCGTCCGATTCAGTAATCTTTCAATGCCCTTCCAGCTCAGAGTTCATCCTGTGCTCCATCAGTTCAGGGTTCGACAGTAATAGTTTCTTTTAACGGTTGTACTTTTTATCAGGGTCCGATTTAGTCCCCGCCGCCATCTTTGGATCAAGCTTTCTTCGAGTGTGGAGAGTTGGAGCATGTGAGGAGGTATTGTCCCTGCCTCATAGGAGGTCCAATTCAGTAGAGAGGTCAGGCTATGACTTCCACACTAGTTAATTCACCACCCACTCATCTAGCTTGGAGTGGGTTTCAGGCAGTTCGAGGTCACCCTAAAGGAGGAGGTCAATCAGGTGGTGGGCAGGCTCGATACTATGCTTTTCCTGCCAGACCAGAGGCAATCTCTTCAGACACAGTGATCATAGGTATTGTTTCGGTGTTCCACAAGGATGCTTCGGTATTATTGGTCCTAGTTCCACTTATTCATATGTATCATCGTACTTTGCTCCTTATTTGGATATGCCACGTGATTCCATAGTTATGCATGTTCATGTATCTAAATCGATGTGTGATTCTATTATTGTGGACCGTGTATATTAGTCGTGTGTGGTGATTATTGGGGAATTAGATATGAGAGTTGATCTTTTATTGCTTATAATGGTTTCTTTTTTGACGTGATTTAAGGCATGGATTTGGTTGTCACCATGTCACGCTATTCTAGATTATCACGCTATGACTGTGATGTTGGCGCTGCCGGGATATTCAATGGTTGAGTGGAGAGGTTCCCTATATTATGTTTCCAGTACATTGATTTCATACTTGAAGGCTCAACGAAGGGTAGAGAAGGGATGTTTGGCATATTTGGCCTTTGTGAGGGATGTAAGTGCTGACAATCCTACCATTGAGTCTGTTCTGGTAGTGCGAGACTTTTTGGATGTGTTTCCTGCAGACTTTCCAGGCATGCCACCCTATAGGAACATTGATTTTGGTATTGATCTGGTGCTTGGCACTCAACTCATCTCTATTCCTCTATATCTTAGAGCACCAATAGAGTTGAAGGAATTGAAAGAACAACTTTATGAGCTACTTGATAAGGGATTAATTGGGCCTACTGTGTCTCCTTAGGGTGCACGGTTCTTTTTGTGAAGAAGAAGGATGGTAGTATGTGGATGTTCACTGATTATAGGTAGTTGAACAAAGTTATGATTTAGAAGAAGTACCCACCACCGCTCATTGATGATTTATTTGACCAGCTTCAAGGAGCTACAGTATTTTCGAAGATTAATTTGAGGTTTGGGTATCATCAGCTGAAGATTCGGGATTATGATAATCTGAAGACAGTATCCAGGACCCGTTATGGGCACTACGAGTTTCACGTGATTTCTTATGGGCTGACTAATGCCCCAGAAGCATTCATGCATTGTATGAATAGTATATTCCAACCATATCACGATTCTTTTGTCATAGTATTCATTGATAATATACTAGTGTACTCATGCATCCAGGAGAATCATGAGGAGCATTTGAGGATTGTACTTCAAACATTAAGGGAGATGAATCTATATGCTAAATTCTCCAAGTATGAGTTTTGGCTTGATTCTGTGGCGTTCTTAGGGAAAGTGGTGTCCAGTGAGGGGATCAAGGTAGATTGGAAGAAGATTGAGGTAGTTCAGAGTTGGCCCAGGCCGTCTTCGGCTACTGAGATTCAATGTTTTCTTGGCTTGGTCGGATATTATCGTCGTGTGGAGGTTTCTCATCCATTGATACACCTTTGACTAGATTGACCCAAAAGGGTTCCCCATTCAGGTGATATGATGAGTTTGAGGAGAGCTTTCAAAAGCTCAAGACTACTTTAGCCACATCTCTAGTTCTAGTTTTGATTTCAGCATTAGATTCTTATACGGTTTATTGTGATGCTTCTCATATTGGTATTAGGTGTGTCTTGATGCATGAGGGTAGGGTGATATCTTATGCTTCACGACAGTTGAATCCCCAGGAGAAGAACTATCGTGTTTATGATCATGATTTTGAAGCTATTGTTAAGGCATTGAAGATTTTGAGGTACTATGTCTACGACATGTCTTGCGAGGTATTCACTGATCATCGGAGTCTACAAAACATGTTTAAGCAAAAGGACCTAATCTTGAGCCAGGGGAGGTTGTTTGAGTGGTTAAAAGACTATGATATCACCATTTTGTATCATCCTGGGAAGGCTAATCTGGTGGCCAATGCCTTGAGCAGAAAGGCAGTAAGTATGGGTAGCCTTGCATATATTCCAGTTGGTGAGTGACCGCTAGCATCAGTTGTTCAGGCTTCAACCAATCAGTTCACGAGGTTAGATATTTCGGAGCCTAGCCGGGTTCTTGCTTGCGTGGTTTCTCGGTCTTATTTGTATGAGCTCAACAGAGAGCATCAGTATGACGACCCCCATTTTCTTGTCCTTAAACACACGGTGTACCACGGTGATGCTAAGGAGGTCTCTCTTGGAGATGATGGGTATTGCAGATGCAGGGTCGAATTTATATGCCCAATGTGGATGGGTTACGTGAGTTGATTCTTGAGGAGGCCAATAGTTCGCGGTACTCCATTCAACTGGATGCTGCCAAGATGTATCAGGATTTGAGGCAACACAATCAGTGGAGAAGAATGATGAAAGATATAGTAGAGTATGTGGCTCGGTGATTGAACTGTCGATAGGTAAAGTATAAGCATCAGAGGCTGAGCTGTTTGCTTCAGAGACTTAAGATTCTCGAGTGGAAACGGGAGCGTGTTACCATGGGCTTTGTTGTTGGGATCCACGCACTTAGAAGAAATTTGATGCAGTTTGGGTAATTGTGGACCGGTTGACTAAGTCCGCACATTTCATTCTGTTTGTGAACACCTATTCTTCAGAGCGGTTGTCTCAGGTCAATATCCATGAGATTGTCCTTCTTCACGGTGTCAGTGTCTATTATTTCTGGTCGAAGCAGATATTTCACATCACAGTTTTGGAGAGTAGTGCAGCGAGAGTTGGGCACACGAAATGAGTTGAGTACAACATTCCTACCCCAGACAAACGGACAGTTCGAGCGCACCATTTAGATCATGGAGGATATGCTACGTGCTTGTTTTATGGATTTTGGGGGTTCTTGGGATCAGTTTCTACCGCTTCCAGAGTTTGCCTACAATAATATCTACCAATAGAGTATTCAGATGGCTCTTTATGAGGCCTTATATAGGAAGCAATGACGTTCTCTACTTGGTTAGTTCAAGTAGAGAGAGGCTACATTGTTGGGTACTGATTTGGTTCGGGATCATCTTCGTGCAGCACAGTCTACACAGAAGAGGTATGTTGATAGGAAGGTTTGTGATGTTGCATATATGGTGGGTGAGAAGGTATTACTAAGAGTTTTTCCTATGAGGGCATGATAAGGTTCGAAAGAAGGGCAAGTTAAGTCGTCGATATACTGGTCTTTTGAGGTGCTTGAGAGGATTGGAGAGGTTGCCTACAAGCTTGCGTTACGACCTAGTCTACCGGGTGTTCACCTAGTGTTTCATGTCTCTATGATCCAGAGGTATTATGGTAATATTTCATATGTTTTGGATTTCAGCACAGTTCAGTTAGATGGGGATTTGACTTATGATGTGGGGCCGGTGGCTAATTTGGATAAGCAGGTTCGAAACTTGAGATCAAAGAATATAGCTTCGGTGAAGGTCCGGTGGAGAGGCCAGCCAATCGAGAAGGCTACTTGGGAGACAAAGTGGGAAATGTGAAGCAGATATCCACACCTATTTAAGACTCCAAGTATGATTCTAGACATTTTCGAGTATGAACATTTGATTAAGAGGGGGAGAATGTAATGACCTGGCTGGTTGTTTTGTGTATTGTAGCCCCGTTCCCCTATTTATCACTTATTCTATGGTCATTTGTGGATATGTGACTTGTCGGGCTGATTGGATTTGCTTCGGAGAAGTTTCAAAGTGAATTGAGACATTTAGTTCCAAGGTTGGAAGCTTAAGTTGTTTTAGTCAACTGAAGTTTGACTTTTGTGTACACAACTCCGGAATGGAGTTTTGATGGTTCCAATAGCTTCATATGGTTATTTTGGACTTAGGATTATGTTTCAATATTGATTTGGAGGTCCATAATTGTTTTGAATTTAATTTGAGAAAGTTGGAAAGTTGAAGGTTTAAAATGTTGAGAGGTTTGACCGAGAATTGACTTTATTGCTATCGGGTTTGTATTTTGGTTCCGAGAGTTGGAATAGGTTCGTTGTATCATTTATGACTTATATGCAAAATTTGAGGTCAATTGGAGTTAGTTTGATATGTTTCAGCATTAGTTTTAGAAGTTGGAAGTTCATTAGTTCATTAGGCTTGAATTGGGGTTCGATTCGTAGTTTTCATGTTGTTTGATGTGATTTGAGGCTTCGATTAAATTCCTATCATGTTTTAGGACATGTTGGTATATTTGGAAGGGGTCCCAGGGGCCGGGGGTGTGATTCGGATTGAAATCAGATTGAGGTTTGGTGTAAGCGCACCTACGAGGTTATGGGCCACAGAAGCGGCCATTTGTACGCAGGTGTTAGGAATTGGGGAGCTTCCTGGGAGGGCATGTGTGATAGGATTTCCGCATATGCGATTCTGTAGAAGAGAACATGGGGTCGCAGAAATGGTCTAGGCTAGACGTGTTTAGAACCATAGATGCGAGGAAAGTCTGCATCAGCGAGCCCGCAAAAGCAGAGGTTTGAGCGCAGAAGTGGAGCCCGGACGAATGATGGATTTTTGCAAATGCAATGGATGGACCACAGAAACGGTTGCTCAGATGCGATAAGGGGGACCACATGTGCGCTTAAGTGGTTTCCGCATAAACGAACCTTGACTGAAGATGCGGTCATATTGACCGCAGGTGCGGTTTCGCTGGGCAGAACATATATGTTGAACGGTTTGGCATTTTTCTCATTTTTGGATTTGTGGATCTCGGCTAGGGGCGAGTATTGGAAGGGTTTTCATTATAATTGAAGAGGTAAGTGAAGATTCATCCCTTTTATTGATAAAGATTGATTACTCATTGATTATTACGCCTAGATTATGTGTGTTTGAGGTGAAATTTGAGGAATTTTTTACTATGTATTGGGGAGTGAGATTTTTGAATTTGAGGGTTGATTTGTGGTTGGAATTGGATGATGTTGGATTGTTTGAACTCGTTATTGAATGGGTGTTCGGATTTTGTGTATTTTGTCGTTTTCCGAGGTGTAAGCCTAGGGTTTACTTTTTGATTTTGATTAAAGAACTTAGATTTATCTTTTGGAATAATTTCCTATAGATATTATTGATGGAATTAAGTTGCTTTGGCTAGATTCGAGTCTCTCGGAGGCCGATTTATGGGGCATGCACTTGTTATAGCATTGAGTTGCATGATATGAGGTAAGTAACATTTCTAAACTTTGAATTGAGGATACTTATCCGTGGAAAATGTGTTATTTGTGTTGTTTTGAGGTGACGCACATGCTAGGTGACGAGCGTATTGGCGTGCACCGTGGTAATCATGATCCGGTTGATTCTTTTGTATTGTGTTGTTATCAAGTCTTGTCCTAGACATGAAATCCTTACTTGGTAGAGTAATTGAACTGTAAATCATGTTAGAAATCATGTTTACACTATATTCTTATTCATCTGATACCTAATGAGGTTATTCCTGTTGTTTTGAGTTATCTACTTTAACTATAATTCTATACGTAGTCATGATTATTAATTTGCATATCATATCTCAGTCTCTATAATTATGAAATGATACATCACATGTTATAATTGTTTGGGTTGTGTGGTATGATATATGTGAGCCCTTGAGTGATTGATGACAAAGGTAGGCCTGAGAGCCAAGTTGTAAAGTGTTATTGCGGATCGGGCTGCATGCTGCAACAGTCCATATGGGTCTGTATGATTATTTTGTAGATTAGGAGGCACACCACAGCAAGCTTTATAGGCTTTATATTAGTGCTTGGGCAGGATCTGCCCCTACGGAGTATGACATACAAGCAGTGAGCAGAGTGATATATATACACATGCTTTGGTGAGAGGCATTGATTCCATGCACCCGTACAGTGTTGAGTGATTGTGTGTGGATTGTATGGTCATTTGGAAGATAGATTGAGTATTTCTGAGAGTGTGAAATCTTTCACTTGACATACATATCTAACATGTAGGAATATAGAAGTATCATTCCTCAAGTTAGCTGTAATTTAGATGCTCTTATTAGTGTTGGGATTTAACTGTTGAACTTGAAAGCATGCCTAATTTTTTGTAGTAGGAACGAACTAGTTATATAACTCCTTGAGTTATTTATTGTTATTGTCCTCATTATACTGTGTTGTAATTATAATTGGACTCTGAATGTCTTTTTCTTATCTCGTCACAACTTCCAGCCCAAGGTTAGTTCTGTTACTTATGCTTACAAGGGGTTGGTGGTACTCATACTAAGTTGTGCACTTTGTCAGTAGATCCAGCTACATCTGAACGTGCGGATTGCTAGATCTGTGCTAGTACTTGCTCGGATACTTAAGGTAACTGTTATGATGTCCGCAGACCTTGGCTCTCTTTCCTTTTATTTTCTTCAGTAATGTTCATTACTCAGACAATTGTACTGGAGTTTTGGTTTATGTTGATACTTAGTAGTGCTCAAATACTCATTGACAGTAGGTTTTGCGGTGGTTATAGTAGTATTCCAGTTATTAGTATAAGATATTTATGGGATTTCTACTATTGAGTTTTATTAAGACATGTTTTACTCAAATGCTTAGCTTTTATGTTATTGTCGGCTTGCCTACCAAGTGTTAGGCATCATCATAAAAGGTTGGGATTTGGGTCGTGACAGTCATTATGTTCATTGATGATATTTTTTGTATTCTCGCAGCCGCGAGGATCAAGAGCAGCATTTGAGGATCGTGCTCCAGAACTTGAAGGAGAAGAATCCATATGCTAAATTCTCAAAGTGCGAGTTTTAGTTAGTCTCGGTGCTATTATTGGGCCACGTGGTGTCTAGTGAGGGGACTAAGGTGGATCCGATTGAGGTATTTTAGAGTTGGTCCAGGCCTTCTACTGCTATTGAGATCCGAAATTTCTAGGTTTGGCTGGGTATTATCACTGTTTTGTGGAGGGTTTTTCATCCATAACAACACCTTTGAATAGACTGACTCAGAAGGGTGCCCCATTAAAGTGGTCTGACAAGTGTGAGGAGAGATTTCAGAAGCTCAAGACTACCTTGACTACACGTCCAACTCTAGTTTTTCCTTCATCGTCGGGTTCTTATACAGTCTATTGTGATGCTTCATGGATTGGCATTGGATAAGTTGATGTAGGAGGGTAGAGTGATTGCCTATGATTCGTGTCAGTTGAAACCCCTTGAGAAGAAATACCAAATGCATGATTTGGAGTTGGAAGCCATTGTTCACACGCTTAACATTTGGAGGCACAATCTTTAATGCGTGTCTAGTGAGGTGTTCACAGATCATAGGAGTCTTCAGCACTTATTCAAGCAAAAGGATCCGAACTTGAGGCAAAGGAGGTGATTAGAGCTAATAAAGGACTATGACACCATCATTCTTTATCACCTAGGGAAGGCCACTGTGGTGGCCGATCTGTTGAGTAGGAAGGCTAAGATCATGGGTAGTCTTGCTTTTATCCCATCTCGGGAGAGACTGTTAGCTTTGAATGTTCAGGATTTGGCCAATAGGTTTGTGATGTTGGATGTTTCGTATCCTAGCTAGGTTCTTGCTTGCGTGGTTTCATGGTCTTCTTTATTTGAGCGCATCAAGGAAGGTCAGTATGATGATCCCCACTTGTTTGACCTTAGGTACGCGGTGCAGCACGATGATGCTAAGCATGTGACTGTTGGTGATTATGGAGTATTAAGGCTTCAGGGTCGGATTTGTGTGCCCAATGTGGATGGGTTGTGAGAGTTGATTCTTGAGGAGGCGCATAGTTCGCGATATTACTAATTCCCCGGAAAATTTTGGCAAGTAATTTAGGATTTCGTGGTGTCAGGTAGACTAATTATAATATTTTATATTCTATTAAAATGACGTATATTAATTGGATATGGAAAATAAGTGTATAAGTCATATAATAAGTAATGTGGGGTCTAAGGAGAGGTCTTAGTCAAGTCAAGTTGGAAAATTACATAATAGGCTAAAATTTTCACGCCCCTAAATTCCACCATCGGACCGTGATGGCGTCTGACATTGAACTCGCTAGACAAGCCAACTTGTACAGTTAAACTAGCATGGAAACATCGATTTAACAGAATAAGCTAAAAACCGTTCACAACTTAACAACAGAGATAAAATAAGTATGGTTTTCAAAACTAAGTAAAGACAAGATACTACATCGACGCATAATTTTCCCAGAACCTGGAGTCACAAACTCACGAACTATCTATAAGAGTGCTAAATACAAACTCTTGAAGGAAATACATGATTGCCTCTGAAACTAGAGGAAACCAAGATAGAAATGAAGGCATAAGGATGGGAGAAACGCCAAGGCCCACGAACGCCAGCGGGTATACCTTGAAGCCTATAGGATGAGCTGGAAGACACTCCCCCTAATGATGTCCTCCGGATCCGGCTGCGCAATCTGCACAACATAAAGAAGTGCAGGTGTAGCATCAGTACAACTGACCCCATGTACTGGTAAGTTCCTAGACTAACCTCGGCGAAGTAGTGACGAGGCTAGAACCAGACTACCAAGTAAACATGTGAAATTCGAATATATATATATATATATAAACAACGGAAAAGAAATACGGGAAGTAATCCATCAATAAGGAAAGGGGAACATGATGTGGGAGATAGCAGTTTCATATAAGAAATCTTAAACAAAGAAAGGAACAACACGACCAGAATATCAATAAGGACCAGATATCACAAGATTGCACGACATCACCCTTTGTGCTTTTACTCTCGTCCTCACTATGAAATTTATAATGTAATCAATGTAAATCATGGAACGGAATCACCCTTCGTGCTTTTACTCTCTTTCCTCACTGTATAATCAATGAATATCGGTACAGAATGGTACATCGTACGGCATGGCATCACCCTTCGTGCTTTACACTCTTCCCTCACAATATAATTAATTAATATCGGCATAGAATGGTACATCGTACGGAACGGCATCACCCTTCGTGCTTTACACTCTTTCCTCCCAAATTAATCAATGAATATCGGTAAGGAATGGTACATCGTACGGCACAGAATCACCCTTCGTGCTTTACACTCTTTTCTCATAATATAATCAATGAATATCGGTACGGAATGGTACATCGTACGGCACGGCATCGCCCTTCGTGATTTACACACTTTCCTCACAATATAGTCAATGAATATTGGTACGGAATGGTACATCGTATGGCACGACATCACCCTTCGTTCCTTACACTTTTTCCTCACAATATTAAACAATGCACGGTATCACCATTCGTGCTTTAACACTCCTCCTCACCCAAACAACAATCACAAACAAGGGCAAGGGAGTAAACAGAATAAAAATAGAAATCCTGGCAAGGGAACACCAATTAAAAAATTAAATCCCGGCAAGGGAATATCATTAAACAATTAAATCCCGGCAAGGGAACATCAATTAAACAATTAAATCCCGGCAAGGGAACAATAACAGTAATCTCAACATCCTAGCAAGGGAGATAATCACTAAAGCAACAACGACTCGGCGAGGGTATATTTTAATAACTCTTTCTCTTTCTTTCACTTTCATTTCATAGTTTACTCTATTACTTGAGCCAATGCTCCAAAGGATTTAATTATCTCCTATATCTTCACCGTTCATGTTACAATTTTAGCCAATGCTCCTAGAAGTTTAAAGATCACAATTCCCTTTGCATGCTCTTTACAACATATACAAATCATCAATTAAGCATGGAAGTTACAACAAAATCGGAATATTCGAAATAATAAGACTCACGCTCATGCTAGACACAAATGTATAGATACTCGTCACCATGCCTATACATCGTACTCTACAACTAGCAAGTAGCAAATAAGACTCAACTCCTATTCCCTCAAGCTAAGATTAGACCAAACACTTACCTCGGGTCCAAAATATAACAATCAAACCTCTAACACCGCCTTTCCTTTAGAATTCAACTCCGGAATGGTATTATCTAGGCATAATCAACTCAAGTATATCAATAAGGATTCAATAATTCAATTACATAGCCTAATTACCCATTTCCATGAATTCTTCCAAAATAACAAAATTCGACCCCGGGCCTGCTCGGTCCAAACACGAGGCTCGGACCAAAACCACGTCACCCATTCACCCAAGAGCCCGAATACATAATTTGTTTTCAATTTCGACCCCAAAACGAGGTCTAAATCAAGAAAATTCAAAAGGCCCTAACTCTACCCAAATTCCCCATTTTCTACTCTAATTTGCATGTTTTAGGCTTAAGAATTCATTAGATACAGATGAGAAATGAAGGAAACGAGTTACAATTTACTAACCCAATAAGTTTTGGTGAAGGATGGCTTCAATGGATGCCTAAGGACCTTGGAGATGATCAATTTCGTGAAAACTTATCTAAAATCCCGAAGCTACTGTTCTGGAAATATTTATATACCACTGGGAAAAATTGACCTTCGCATTCGCGGAAGGGAGGTCGCATTCGCGAAGGGTAGACTTGACAGACCATCGCGTCCGCGGAAGGGTGAACGCAAACGCGAAGAATAAAAAGGCTGGGGTCCAGAAATTGACCTACGCGAACGCGTGGGACATCACGCGAACGCGATGAAGAATACATGCAAAGCTACGCGAACGCGGTCAAATGTATCCAAACACGAAGAGGAAAAGAGGGTTAAGTACTCAGGGTCAAATAAACCTACGCGATATCGAGGGAATGGATGCGAACGCGATGAAGGAAATGCTTAAATCTTCACGAACGCGGAAGAGGCGTCGCGAACGCGAAGAACCAATGGACCTGCAACTGCTGAAGCCAAAAACCAACAATCTTCCTAAGTTCAAAATCACTCCAAGACACCTCCGAAACACTCCCTAGACCTCGGGGCTCCTAACCAATCACATGCACTAAGTCAACAACATCCTACAAAATTAACCGTGCGATCAAATCGCCAATATAACATCAAAAACAACGAATCAAACTTCAAAATCACTAGTTTTTCTTTAAACTTCATAAACTTTTAGATTTAGAGTTTTAAGTCTGAAACACGTCAAACGACGTCCAATTTCAATCAAACTTCATAGAAATATCTTAAACCACATATAAGAACTGTACCAGGCGCCGGAACAAAAATACGGGCCCGATACCAACACATTCTAACCAATTTCCATTTCACTTTTCTTTATAAATTTCAGAAAAACAATTTCACTCTTAATTTCTCGGGCTTGGGACCTCGGAATTCAATTACGGGCATCTGCCCAAGTCCCATATTTTCCTACGGACCCTCTGGGACTGTCAAATCACGGGTCCGGGTCCGTTAACCTAAAATGTTGACCGAAGTCAAATTTACTAATTTTAAATATCAATTTTTTTGCATTTTTCACAGAATTTCATATTTAAGCTGTCCGGCTACGCGCCCGAACTGCACACGCACAACGAGGCAACTACAGATGCGGTTTTCAAAGCCTCGGAAGTAGGTAATGGTTAAGAAAACAGGCGATGACCCTTTGGGTCGTCTCAAAAATTCCAAATGAGTTCGCACAAGTACAAACTTTGGACGACCATGTCTACATATATATATGGTTTTATATGATGAACAACCTATCATATGAATGATCTTAATGTCTAGTTTCTAAAGTTTCAAAACGTTCGTCACTTGAACATTCCTACACAAAGCTATGATCAAATTACCAAAGGATGGATCTGCGATCAATTTTGCGACCGCAAAATTGTTCCGCGGACCGCATAAGCATCATAAAGTGGAACGGAGATAGGCAAATTATTATGTTATCGCATATTGATTATGTTGTCGCATAATTGATATCCCGCAATTATGCTTCCCACATTCTTGTCTAAATTGGTTGAGGGAAGGAGGAATTTCCATTGTAGAACCTTGTAGCCTATTTCACATGATTAGGTGTTTGACAAAATTCCTAGGAGAGTTGCACCGTGGAAATCCTTCTAATTATTAATAGATTTTTACTATCTTTTTATTGATTTTTATTGCTAGAAGTGTTGGTGCGTTGTAGTAACTTAAGGAAAGCTCAAACAAGGTATGTTGGCTAGACTTCCTCTCTCGAAATGGAATTCCATAATATTTCCGTAAGTTTAAGTATAGCCGGCTCAAAATCCCGAATTTCTATGTTCCAGGTTATCCCCTATAAACTCTTAAACTTGATCATTCCGAACGAGCCTTATATTGAACAATAGATGATTAAAGTCTGTGTTGCTTAGTAAAATGGTATGACTTTGAGTTTCTAGTTTAAAGGAAAACTGGTATACCGATTAGGTTAGGAAAACTCGATATGCTTAATACTCCTAACCGCCCGTATCGTGATAAATAGCTTGATTGAGTGTGTCTAGTGGCTGTCAAACTATAAATATGCTTGAAAATGAATTAAATGAACTTGGAAAATATAGATTGGACAACGTTTCTAATTGTGCCCAGTGATGTCTATGAAGTTAGAAAATATATGAAACAGATTAGGAAATGAAGCCTCGACTCAACTGTCTTAAAATGACTTCTAAAAGTAAAATTTGCTTAAAAGCTCTATTGAGGTATGTATGGCTAAACTCTCTTCTTCTTAGAATCGAACCCCTAGTGTCCAAGTATTTGGTGTAAGTTCCTAACTTGATCATGCTAGAATTGGCTACCTTAATATGTTGTGTTGAAAGATTCATGTTCAATAATTTTTCTAAATGTTATCATGTCATCATGATATTTGAGAATGTGTTTGGAATGAGGAATTTATGTTGAGAAAAGTTGAGGATTCATGCTAAGAATCGAATGATGGTTGCTATGCCAAATTGTAGGAAAAGCCTATGTGTGCTTAAGATTTTCCAAGCCTTCTTCCTTATGGGTAAACATGTCTTACATAATAGATCTTATTGATGTGATAATGATGTCGAATATGAAAAAAGGGAAAATAAAATGTAATGTATGTCCAACAGCTACGAACAATTTAGAAAATAAAGCCCCTCATTCCAATGTATCAAAATATGGGAAGGAAATGTAAGTTGAGATGACAAATTGTATGGATGATGTCTCAATGGAGATGGCCTAGCCGACCGGGCCGTTATCGAACACCATGTCCCACACATGGTGGTAATTGTGCTGAAAATAACCGATTGAATATGGTTGATGTCTCAAATGAGATGTCTTAGCCGATCAGGCCGAGATCAAACTGTGTGTAAGAACACGACAGTATTGTGGATGAAATTGTTAATATGGTTACTATCTCAAATGAGATGGCTTAGCCGGTCGCGCCGAGATCGGACTTCGTGTAAGAACACAGTGGTATTGTGGATTGTGGCTCATGGCACTAAGATTACCAACATAATAAGATGGAAAGTGAACCCAGATCTTATGTGATCATCTATTTTATGTGTAGTGTTTGTTTGAAACTTTTATTGTACAACATGATTATTTCCCTTTTTGTGTGTTTCCTTGTTCCTTCTATTAAGGTTAGTGTTTAGCTCTTCATACTAGTACTATTCGACAGTACTAACGTCCGTTTTGCCGGGGGCACTGCATCTTTAATGGATGCAGGTGGTTCCACATTAGGCGGCAATGATCAGTGATAGCGGTACGTTCCTTTCAGCTAACTTGGTGATCCCCACTTCATTTCGGGGTCCTGTGTCATTTTGTTATCGTGTACTTTGTATTTTGAAATATGGTCGGAGCCTTGGTGCCAGCATTTCCATATTACTCTTTAATTGTACTTAGAGGCTCCGTAGACAGGTTGTGGGTGATATTGGATATTGGGAATTGAATTAGAAATATTGGTATTTGGGAAATATATTTTTCATAATATCTATAAAAATTGTAATATTCAGGATATTTTTGTTGAAACTGCTAATGGAAACAAAATGGAAGTTGTTAATGAAATATTTATAAAGTATGATTAATGGAGTCCATCTCCTCTTTATTCATGAATTAGTTTGGGTGGAATGAAGCCTAACAGGCTTGCTCAGTCGGGTTTACTCGAGTGAGCGCCGGTCGCGCTCCTTGGTTTTTGAGGCGTGATAAACTTGGTATCAGATCCTAAGGTTTTAAAGTGTCTTAGGATGTCTCGGATTCGTTTCTAGTAGAGTCCTTCTTATCGGTTGGTGCGTAGGATGCTAGCGTCTTCAAAGAGGGAACCTAGCGTTCCAATCACCCAATTTTGCACAAATTCTAAAGAATCAAGGAAGCTAATATCTAGATCACTATCCTTCCGGGTAAGTCCTACTTCTAAGATTTCATATATGAGATTATGAGTTCAAAAATATATTGTGGGGATTAGAAATAGGCGATGCATGTGACACTAAGTTATAGTATGTGGGATTAATGAACTATTTTGGGTTGTTCATGTTGAAATTGGTTGAGGGAAGGAGTAATTTCCATTGTAGAACCTTGTAGTCTATTTCACATGATTAGGTGTTTGACAAAATTCCTAGAAGAGTTGCACCGTTGAAATCCTTCTAATTATTAACAAATTTTTACTATATTCCTATTGATTGTTATTGCTAGAAGTGTTGGTGCGTTGTAGTAACTTAAGGAACGCTCAAAAAAGGTATGTTGGCTAGACTTCCTCTCTCGGAATTGAATTCCATAATGTTTCCGTAAGTTTAAGTATAACCGGCTAAAAATCCCTAATTTCTATGTTCCACGTTATCCCATATAAACTCTTAAACTTGATCATTCCGAACAAGCCTTATATTGAACAATAGATGTTTAAAGTCTGGGTTGCTTAGTAAAATGGTATGGCTTTGAGTTGTGGTTTAAAGGAAAACTGGTATACCGATTAGGTAAGGAAAAATCGATATGCTTAATACTCCTAACCACTCGTATGTGTGCTAAATATCTTGATTGAGTGTGTCTAGTGGTTGCTAAACTATAAATATGTTTGAAAATGAATTAAATGAACTGGGAAAATAGAGATTGGACAACGTTTATAATTGTGCCCAGTGATGTCTACGAAATTAGAAAATATATGAAACAGATTAGGAAATGAAACCTCGAATCAATTGTCTTAAAATGACTTCTAAAAGTAAAATTTTCTTAAAAGCTCTATTGAGGTATGTATGGCTAAACTCTCTTCTTCTTAGAATCGAACCCCTAGTGTCCAAGTATTTGGTGTAAGATCCTAACTTGATCATGCTAGAATTGGCTGCCTTAATATGTTGCGTTGAAAGAGTCATGTTCAATAATTTTTCTAAATGTTATCATGTCATCATGATATTTGAGAATGTGTTTGGAATAAGGAATTTATGTTGAGAATGGTTGAGGATTCATGCTAAGAAACGAATGATGATTGTTATGCCAAATTGTAGGAAAAGCCTACGTGTGCTTAACATTTTCCAAGCATTCTTCCTTATGGGTGAAATGCCTTACATAATATATCTTATTGATGTGATAAAAATGTCGAATATAAAAAAGGGCAAACTTGAAAATGTAATGTATGTCCAACAGCTACGAACGATTTAATAGATAAAGCCCCTCATTCCAATGTATCAAAAGATGGAAGGAAATGTAAGTTGAGATGACAAATTGTATGGATGATTTCTCAATGGAGATGGCCTAGCCGATCGGGCCGTGATCGAACACCATGTCGCACACATGGTGGTAATTGTGCTGAAAATAACCGATTGAATATGGTTGATGTCTCAAATGAGATGGCTTAGCCGATCAGGACGAGATCGGACTGTGTGTAAGAACACGGCAGTATTGCGGATGAAATTGTGAATATGGTTACTGTCTCAAATGAGATGGCTTAGCCGGTCGTGCCGAGATCGGACTCTGTGTAAAAGCACGGTGATATGGTGGATTGTGGAACATGGCACTATGATTACCAACCTAATAAGATGGAAAGTGAACCCAGATCTTATGTGATCATCTACTTGATGTATAGTGTTTGTTTGAAACTTTTATTGTACAACATGATTGTTTCCCTTTATGTGTGTTTCCTTGTTCCTTTTATTTTGGTTAGTGTTTAGCTCTTCATACTAGTATTATTCGACAGTACTAACGTCCGTTTTACCGGGGGCACTACATCTTTAATAGATGCAGGTGGTTCCACATTAGGCGGCAATGATCAATGATAGCGATACATTCCTTTCAGCTAACTTGGTGATCTCCACTTATCAGTTGGTGCGTAGGATGCTAGTGTCTTCAAAGAATCAGGAAGCTAATCTCTAGCTCACTATCCTTCCGGGTAAGTCCTACTTCTAAGATTTCATATATGAGATTATGAGTTCAAAAATATATCGTGGGGATTAGAAATAGGCGAAGCATGTGACACTAAGTTATAGTATGTGGGATTAATGAACTATTTTGGGTTGTTCTTGTTGAAATTGGTTGAGGGAAGGAGTAATTTCTATTGTAGAACCTAGTAGTTTATTTCACATGATTAGGTGTTTGACAAAATTCCTAGGAGAGTTGCACCGTGGAAATCCTTCTAATTATTAATTGATTTTTTCTATCTTCCTATTGATTGTTATTTCTAGAAGTGTCGGTGCGTTGTATTAACTTAAGGAAAGGTCAACCAAGGTATGTTGGCTAAACTTCCTCTCTCGGAATTGAATTCCATAATGCTTCCATAAATTTAAGTATAACCGGCTGAAAATCCCTAATTTCTACGTTCTGGGTTATCCCTATAAACTCCTAAACCTTATCATTCCGAACGAGCCTTATATTGAATGATAGATGTTTAAAGTCTGGGTTGCTTAGTAAAATGGTATGGCTTTGAGTTGTGGTTTAAAGGAAAACTGGTATACCGATTAGGTAAGGAAAACTCGATATGCTTAATACTCCTAACCACTTGTATGCGTGCTAAATAGCTTGATTGAGTGTGTCTAGTGGTTGATAAACAATAAATATGTTTGAAAATGAATTAAATGAACTGGAAAAATAGAGATTGGACAACGTTTATAATTGTGCCCAGTGATGTCTATGAAATGAGGAAATATATGAAACAGATTACGAAATGAAGCCTCGACTTAACTGTCTTAAAATGACTTCCAAAAGTTAAATTTGCTTAAAAGCTCTATTGAGGCATGTATGGCTAAACTCCCTTCTTCTTAGAATTGAACCCCTAGTGTCCAAGTATTTGGTGTAAGATCCTAACTTGATCATGCTAGAATTTGCTGCCTTAATATGTTGCGTTGAAAGATCATGTTCAATAATTGTTCTAAATGTTATCATGTCATCATGATATTTGAGAATGTGTTTTGAATGAGGAATTTATGTTGAGAAAGGTTGAGTATTCATGCTAAGAATCGAATGATGATTGCTATGCCAAATTGTAGGTAAAGCCTATGTGTGCTTAAGATTTTCCAAGCCTTCCTCCTTATGGGTGAACATGCCTTACATAATAGATCTTATTGATGTGATAAAAATGTCGAATATGAAAAAAGGGCAAACTTGAAAATGTAATGTATGTCCAACAGCTACGAACGATTTAATAAATAAAGCCCCTCATTCCAACGTATCAAAAGATGGGAAGGAAATGTAAGTTGAGATGACAAATTGTATGGATGATGTCTCAATGGAGGTGGCCTAGCCGATCGGGCCGTGATCGAACACCATGACGTACACATGGTTGTAATTGTGCTAAAATGACCTATTGAATATGGTTGATGTCTCAAATGAGATGTCTTAGCCGATCTGGCTGAGATCGGATTGCGTGTAAGAACACGGCGGTATTGTTGATTAAATTGTGAATATGGTTACTGTCTCAAATGAGATGGCTTAGCCGATCGCGCCGAATCGGACTCCGTGTAAGAACACGGTGGTATTGTAGATTGTGGCATATGCCACTAAGATTACCAACCTAATAAGATGGAAAGTGAACCCAGATCTTATGTCATCATCTATTTGATGTATAGTGATTGTTTGAAACTTTTATTGTACAACATGATTGTTTCCCTTTTTGTGTGGTTCCTTGTTCCTTCTATTAAGGTTAGTGTTTAGCTCTTCATACTAGTACTATTCGACACTACTAACGTCCTCTTTGCCGGGGGCACTGCATCTTTAATGGATGTAGGTGGTTCCACAGTAACGGCAGTGATCAGTGATAGCGGTACGTTCCTTTCAGCTAACTTGGTGATCCCCACTTCATTTCGGGGTCCTATGTCATTTGGTTATCGTGTACTTTGTATTTTGAAATATGGTCGGAGCCTTGTTGCCAACATTTCCATATTACTCTTCAATTGTACTTAGAGGCTCCGTAGACAGGTTGTTGGTGGTATTGGATATTGGGAATTGAATTTGAAATACTTGTATTTGGCAAATATATTTTTCATCATATCTATAAAAATTGTAATATTCTGGATATTTTGGTTAAAACTTCTAATTGAAACAAAATGGAAGTTTTTAATGAAATATTTATAAAGTATGATTAATGGAGTCCATCTCCTCTTTATTCATGAATTAGTTTGGGTGGAATGAAGCCTAACAGGATATCTTAGTCGGGTTTACTCAAGTGAGCGTCGGTCGTGCTCCTTGGTTTTTGAGGCGTGACAAACTTGGTATCAGAGCCTAAAGTTTTAAAGTGTCTTAGGATGTCTCGGAGTCATTTCTAGAAGAGTCCTTCTTATCGGTGTGTTGTCGATCACATATATAAGTTAGAGGCTATTCGGACATTTAGGAATTTCTCCCTTCTTTGATACTTCAGATCGTGCGGTAAAGCCCAAGATAGGGAGCTAATTTCCTTGCTATGTCTTATTCTCAAGATGAGTAGCTTACCAATACATGATTTCATCCCAATATAAAGATTTCTTAGTTATATGGTTTCACTCGTGAAAGGTTGAGATTAAATGCTTTCATATTTTTCCACATATCATGAGCATATTGATTTGGAAGACAAGTTGTCGTATCTTTAGTTATCTCATATAGGATAAATTATCATGAAGGGTTAAGTTGTTTGAGTTATGATAATCTCATAAGTGTTTAACTTCTTTTTCATCCTCATAAGCTTCTGGCATAGATTCCTGGTGTCAGTTAATGTTAGGAGTGTAATTCAACTTCAGGTATTTTTTTTCTTGAAATCACTATCACATCCATGTTGCAAGAATCTTCCCATTCTGAGCTAAACTGATTTTCCTTTCACTAAAGGAGGCAACCAGTGTAACATACTTGACCACTTCTCCTTAGAGCTTACTATTTTCGGGAAAGGCATATATGGAAAGGAACAATTGTTACTATCCCTTGTATAACTTGTCACCTCCCAATAATAACTGATGCTAGCGTCTTCATCCTTCTGATCATGCCTCCCATCTATCTCATGTCTAGAAAGACCCACTTCTTTTAGATCCAGGATCACGTACATGGTTCCCACCTTATCAATACGTGCTAGTAACCTATATGCTTCATTTGTCTAATAATTGATGTCGTCACAATGATTAACCATGTCAGCATTGTTAGTAGTAATCTTCGTGTATCTTAGCATATAACCTCATGAAATACTCTGCTCAACACATTAATGGATTCCTGAATAATTCAAGCCCAATCTTGTACTTCGTTGTTCCTCATTGTATTAAATCTATTGGTATTGAAGGTTCAAACATGTCAAAGAGGAAACATCACCGTCTGATCACATATATTGGATAGGTAATTTTATGGTCAGTTTATGATAGCACATCTTAGAGTAATTGTTAAAGGTCATCAAAGGTTTAGTGTGGGTGTTCTCCTAGAGATTTAGATTTTAGGAGGGTGAACATGTTATTCTCATTATTTTCTCCCTAAAGATGTTATGTGAATTGATAATGAAGGTGAAATAAGTGTAGTTCACATTAAGCTGCACTATGAGTACGATGTATTCCCATCGTTGTTCCCTATGTACCTTATGTTTTCATGTGCCTATGTCTAAGAAGGTAGTTGGAGATACTTTGTGTATAATTCCCATGGAAACTACTGAAAGTGAAGTTAATGGATAGTTGGCATATGAGGGGTATCTATTTGTCATCCTTGTTAGGTAAGTTTTGGAGTTGAGATTGTTTCCGTAAATGTATTATGGCGAAGTCTGTAAGTATAAGAGGCCACCTTGAAAGCCGAAGTATCGTGCAAAGAATATATTTTCTCTTGATTGTATAACAGTTGATTTTGATTTGAAAGGTAACTTCTAGGTATTATGATTTAAAAATGTGCAGTCCATGTCCATGTATCATTATGATAATGTAGTTCTTGTAATGCTGAGATTAATGTTATTGATATATACATTGTGGTTCTTCGTAGAGATGTGTATGTGTTGTTAGGATGGTTTTGGTAGTTCTCTGGCAGGTGCATATGCCTAGTTACAAAAAGAGACACTGCCAAAATTTCTTAAAAATTTGGGAGATGGTCAAAATTTAGGGACTTGAGGTAGGTGAGAAAAGAGATATGTTATGTTAAGTGTTTGGGGAGGACTCTATTTCTCATTCGAGGACGAATGATCCTAAGAGGGGGAGAATGTAAGGCCCCAGAAAAGTTGGCCAAGTAATTTAGGATTTCGTGGAGTCAGGTGGACTAATTATAATATTTTATGTGCTATTAAAATGATGTATATTAATTGGATATGGTAAATAAGTGTATAAGTCATATAATAAGTAATGTGGGGTGGAAAATTACATAATAGGTTAAAATTCCAAATAAGTTCGCACAAGTCCAAACATTGGACGATCATATATATATATATATATATATATATATATATATATATATATATATATATATATATATNCATAAAACAATATATATATATATATATATATATATTGTTTTATGTGATGAAATACCTATTAAATGAAAAATCTTCTAGTCTAGTTTCTAACTCTTCAAACCGTTTGTCATTTGGACATTCCTACACAAAGTCATGATCAAATTACCAAAGGCTGGATCTGCGATCAATTTTGCGACTGCAAAACGGTTCCGCAGACCGCATAACCATCGCATAGTGGAGCAGAGACGGGGAAACTATTATGTTGTCGCATATTGATTATGCTATCTCATAATTGATTATGATGTCGCATAATTGATATGCTCTGCTGCCCACAAAACGATTATGCTATAGCATAATTGCACCACATAATTGACTTCGGGGGTCATTTTTGGAAATTTTCATATCCGATCCAATATTGATAAATAGGCTTTGGGGTTTTATTTGGGTCTATTTTCTAATGAATAGATAGAGAGGTGAGAGCATACAGATAGAGAAAGAGGGAACCTAGCGTTTCAATCACCCAATCTTGCACAATTCTCATGAATCAAGGAAGCTAATCTCTAGCTCACTATCCTTCCGGGTAAGTCCAACTTCTAAGATTTCATATATGAGATTATGAGTTCAAAAATATATTGTGGGAATTAGAAATAGGCGATGCATGTGACACTAAGTTATAGTATGTGGGATTAATGAACTATTTTGGGTTTTTCTTGTTGAAATTGGTTGAGAGAAGGAGTAATTTCCATTGTAGAACCTTGTAGTCTATTTCACATGATTAGGTGTTTGACAAAATTCCTAGGAGAGTTGCACCATGGAAATCCTTCTAATTATTTACCGATTTTTGCTATCTTCCTATAGATTGTTATTGCTAGAAGTGTTGGTGCGTTGTAATAACTTAAGGAAAGCTCAAACAAGGTATGTTGGCAAAACTTCCTCTCTCGGAATTGAATTCCATAATGTTTCCGTAAGTTTAAGTATAACCGTCTGAAAATCCCTAATTTCTACGTTTCGGGTTATCCCTATAAACTCTTAAACCTTATCATTCCGAACGAGCCTTGTATTGAATGATAGATGCTTAAATTTTGGGTTGCTTAGTAAAATTGTATGGCTTTGAGTTGTGGTTTAAATAAAAACTGGTATACCGATTAGGTAAGGAAAACTCGATACGCTTAATAGTCCTAACCGCTTGTATGTGTGCTAAATTTCTTGATTGAGTGTGTCTAGTGGTTGATAAACTATAACTATGTTTGAAAATGAATTAAATGAACTAGGAAAATAGAGATTGGACAATGTTTATAATTGTGCCCAGTGATGCCTATGAAATGAGGAAATATATGAATTAGATTACGAAATGAAGCCTGGACTCAACTGTTTTAAAATGACTTCTAAAAGTTAAATTTGCTTAAAAGCTCTATTGAGTTATGTATGGCTAAACTCGCTTCTTCATAGAATCGAATCCCTGGTGTCTGAGTATTTGGTGTAGGTTCCTAACTTGATCATGCTAGAATTGGCTGCCTTAATATGTTGTGTTGAAAGATTCATGTTCAATAATTGTTCTAAATGTTATCATGTCATCTTTCTATTTGAGAATGTTTATGGAATGAGGAATTTTTCTTGAGAAAAGTTGAGGATTCATGTTAAGAATCATATGTGTCACGACCCAAAATCCATTAAGGTCGTGATGGCGCCGGACCCCACTGTTAGGCAAGCCAACACTTAATAAATTAATTAAATCTTTATTTCAAAATTCTCGAAGTCATTCCTTTTTCATTTTCTTAAATAATAATTAGAGAACTTCCACTGAGTAAACAATAATATCTTAATCAATTTAAATAGTGAGTAAATCCCATAATTATCCAAGAACCAGGTGTCACAAGTGCATGAGCAAATTTTCTAGAAATTATACATGTACTATAATACTTGTCTGAAATACAAACTGGACAAGGAATTTAAAATAAAATACAATACATCTGAGGAAGACTCTGCCGTCTGCGGGTCGTCTCCGGATGGTGCAGCTCGTCTAAGTCTCCAAGTCAGCCACACCACTGTGTCAAGCAGGGAAACTATTCATGAATGTACCTGTGCAATAAAAATGCAAAGCAAGTGTAGCATGAGTATGAAAACAACGTGTACTCAGTAAGTATCCTGCCTAACCTCGGAGCGGTAGTGATGAGTGGTCTACTTTGACACTTACTGAAGGTCAAATTAATATAATCAAGTGTTACACTAAGCATGAATATGATAGGAAATTTTAACAAGTAGCGACAGGAAATAACAACTCCTTTCACATTTAATATTCTTAAATCTTCGTCATTTCAGTTGCAATTTGGAGTTTCCAGGCCAGTAATCAGGCAGAAATCACAGCAAGAACGCAGTAAATAATATGCGCAAGCAAGGCGGAGGGTCGAACGGCGCGAACCAACAATAATAATTGTGCACTGCCGAAGGTTCGAACGGCTCGAACCATAGATGCATCTATTTCCCCTCTCGCGAATCGATCATGCGACACGGTCATATATAATAATAGAGTTACCCTACTCACGAATCATACATGCGACTCAGGTACTCATAGATACACATATTCACACATTAAATTCACATTTTATCAGGAAAACACTTACTCAAGGAAGTGGTAAAATTCTCTTTTAATGGATACGAAGACGGTATTTAAATCTTTTCTGGAAATTCATTTTCCAAGTTTTATAAGGTTTTAAATATTATAAATTTATCAGTAAGATTACAAGTACGACAAATTAAACATGCTTTATCAGGAAAACCATTATCCCAGGAAAAATCAATTCTCTTTCTAGATGATTAAGGAAAATAAACTTCAACCTTCTTATGTATTCAGTTACTAATTAGATAATATTAACAGTCTAATTTCATTAGCAAACTTACAAATACAACAGGTAAGGCATGCTAGGGGGTCCTAGACTAGCCAGACACAAGCATGATAGTAGCTACGCACGGACTCCCGTCACCTCGTGCGTACGTAACCCCCAAAAATAGTAGCACATACTCGTTTAGTTCACCTATGAGGACAATTCCCACTCACAAGGTTATAAAGGAGACTTACCTCGCTCCGAAGATTTATAACCGGCCTCCAAGCCCTTCCGACGACTCAAATTGATGCACAACGCCCCAAAACTATCTAAATAACGGGCAAACCAATGAAAATATATCCTAATACTTATAACAATTTAATTTATATAAATTCCCAACTTCGCTCGAAAGGTTGACAAAATTAACCTCGGGACCACGTGCCCGGATTCCGAAACTTTTCGAAGATAATGACTACCCATAGCCTTACTAAATCAAATATACAATTTACTCTAATTTCATGCTCAAATTCGTGGTTAAGATCCAAAAATACACATTCCTGGTCTTTGTTCAAAAAACTCAAATTCCCACCAATTTCATGTCTAATCTATGTATAATCCAAGTGTTTTAACTCAAAGATGGGAAGAAATCACTTACCTAAAGTTGCTTGATGAAGATCCTCCCTTGAAGTTCCCCAAAATCGCCACACCAAATGAAAATGGGAGAAGAACGGCCAAATCCCATCTTCAAAATACACTGCCTCCATTCCTCTGGCACCTGCGGTGACTACGCCCGCACCTGCGAGCCTGCAGGTACGCCCAAACTCTTGCACCTGCGGCTTACTCCTTCCCCAGCCGGCTCTGCACCTGCACTCCCTCGTCCGCATATGCGCCTTCGCAGATGCGGAAATAGCCTCACACCTGCATCCCCCAGCCAAGCCACCTTCTTCCGCTTCTGCGACACCCTAGCCGTACCTGCGGCCCAAGCCTCGCAGGCGCGGTCACACCAGACACCAGCAGCTTCAGCTCCTCCTAAAATTCAAATTTGATCAGTTAACCACCCGGAATCCACCCGAGGCCCCCAGGACCCCGTCTAATTACACCAACCTATTGCAAAACATAATGCGGACCTGCCCGAGGCCTCAAATCACATAAAATAACATCGAAACAATGGATAGCATCACAATTCAATCTTTAGGAACTTTGAAATCTCCAACTTCTACGTTCGATGCCGAAACCTATCAAATCATGTTTGATTGACCCCAAATTTTGCACACAAGTCACACTCAACATTATGGACCTGCTCCAACTTTCGGAATCGCATTCCAACCCCGATGTCCAAATTCCCACTTCCATTCGGATTTCTCAAAAACCTTCAAATTTCTATCATTAGCCAAATGCCTTCAAAATAACCTACGGATCTCCGAATTCACTTTTTATCACGCTCCCAACTCCAGAATCACTATACGGAGCTCTTCTTGGACTCGGAATCCCAAATGGACATCAATATCACAGAAATGCACTTCAACCCAGACTTATGAAATTTCTTCTAAAATGCTGACTTCTACATATGCGCTGAAACGCTCCCGGGTCATCCTAAACCTGATCCAAACATACGCCCAAGTCCGAAATCATCATACGAACCTGCTGGAACGTTCAAATCCTGATTTTGAGGTCGTTTAGTCAAAAATTCAATCTTAGTCGATTCTTCTAACTTAAGGCTTCTGAAATGTGATTCTTTCTAAATTGACTCGAAACTTCCTGAAATTCAATTCCGACCACACCTACAAGTCATAACACCTGAAATGAAGCTACTCACGGCCTTAAACTACTGCACGACGCGCTAGAGCTCAAAACGACCGGTCGGGTCGTTAAATTTTCTCCCACTTAAACATACGTTCATCCCCGAACGTGCTAAGCACTGCTCTGGGTTATCTGAAATCACCGTTTAACGCCTCGTGCACCTGCCTGTGCTACCACAACCCAGTTGAGTACAGTTGCTCGAATAATTCTGAAGGTATCCTCTTTTGTTTAGGTAAATAGGCCTTAGAACCAGGTCTTCAATATCCAAAATCCTCAGCCAGGCTTGTTTCCAATATATGAACATCGTATCAACTACCATACGATGTACCAGAACATGACTACATACCTTTACTGAATTAGCACCATGCACCGCATAATTCATCATCTAACCACAATGACATTCCCTAAACCTTAATAGCCAAAATTTCACGAATCTGATGCTCCCGATGTACCTCATGACACATATATATAAGTCCTGCTATAACGCTTACGATACCACCACAACGGAGAAGATGTATAGAAATTCACAACTAACTGTAGAGTCAACAAAACATTGAATCTCTCCTCTTGATTAGAATCATCACCTCATTATGAACCAACTGTTGGTATTTGTTCTTTAATATACACTTCACGACATCTTATCGCATTGATCCCTGGTCCAATAATCTCGTCTCACCCAGTATGAACTGCTCAAACAACAAATCACCCCAAACATGACCAACAGTCTCACATGATACCACAACGTGCCAATAGACCATAACTCGAACATAAATACATAAAAAAATTACTCAAGAAAGACTACTCAACTCACGCAACTTATTATGAACTCTCCTCAGAAAATAGAAGGCAAAACACAAGAAAATAGATATAGGGAACGATACTCAACATCACATTTTTGCGGCGCGCAACCTGATCCAAATAACATGACCGTGGTGACGTGCCACCCGATCCACACATAAAATTTACATAAGAAGATGCACACCGAGCTAAATTTCTCATTACCACAAAATATCGAACATTGGTCAAAAGCACGCTAAGTGCACAATACCTTTCTAGGGGGACTGATAGAGACATACGCTACAAAACTCAAGCACAACTGAGGTGCAATGCATAATCTGAATCTCAAGAGCTATCCTACTCACATAACATCATCACTACGCGTGAACTCAACAGATAGGAAAATATCAAGTCGTTTCCCAACTCACACGGCACAACAAAATATTACATGAGATGAACAAAGACGGAACAACATTTGTTGTCCTAATACCTTTCCATGAAAAGCGTTATACAAAAATCAACACGCCTGACTCATACGGAGCCCATAATCATATTTAATTCCATCAACAAACATCGAGTCTACCTTGCTCGCACCGAACTAGGCTAATAACTTTACCTAGATCCATATTAACCCACTTCCTCTCATAATACGCAAGAACAACCATCATAGCCGGGACGAACGCCCCACCATCCACAACCAAATTAATCGAACGCCTTCCAAGCATAAATTCTCAAATAAGCAATATTACACTTCTTTATACTCAGTCCAAATCTCCAATCCATTAAGTGAGTACATGTCACACTCATACTATCATCCTGTGGTGACACTCCCACGACCTTCCACACAAGGTAGCAAGTCTGCACATCCACCACTGGCCAAACTAACGCTATAAAACAAATCATGAACCCATAACTAGGATGCAAAG
This sequence comes from Nicotiana paniculata, assembly GCA_005239505.1. Lineage (NCBI taxonomy): Eukaryota > Viridiplantae > Streptophyta > Magnoliopsida > Solanales > Solanaceae > Nicotiana > Nicotiana paniculata. Next base: position 158,167 of record ML306096.1, read on the forward strand.
CCTCTTTCACCAAACACCGATCTCAGGTGACACTAAAGACACACTAGCTTACTCTAAACATTCAAATCCCTTTTTCTTGCTCATCCGAGCTCATGACATACTTGTCAACATAGAACCGCATCCTCGATCCTTACTTCCAGTTACATACTGCTTCCCGCACCTAACATGCCATATGAGATAGCGCAATAATTCCATCATAAATTCTGAACCACTAATAGGGGGAACACTTCATCATATAGAAACCTTTTTACTTACCTCAATTCAAGAGAACCACCAACACACGAGTGAATTGCCACAATCATAATACATGCAATACCTTAAGTAGTACTCTATACCACCATAAACCTTTTGGGGTCTGCCCACCCATGACAGGCCATAGTGCTTGAATGCTTCCAAATAAAATCTATCCCGACGACCGACGAGCCTCGCACATACCGCCACAAATCGCATATATAACTTAATCACGCTGAAGAAACTGATCACTGTTGTACATGTTCCCTTTCAACCATGTCTATCCAATCTATTTTCTTCCAATTTATCATATACTTGACTTAGAAATAACGATAGCCTCATCCAAACATTGTGGACTCAACTCCCCCTCCTCTTGAGCGACCTTGTATCACGAGATCACATTGTCTCAAAACCCATGAACCGTCTCATGCCCTCCTTGCTCGCGCATTCACATCTTCGGCTGATATACCCATCCTGGAAATATTCCTACAAGTCCGGAGTCTATTCCTCTCATTTCTCCAATACCATACTGCAAGCCGAAAACATCATGGAACATCCCGGGCCTCCTATCACAATCTGTTGCAAGGCCCGATCCTTAGCCATACTGCGGACATGAAACCCTTAAGCACCACATACTTAACTTTCGAATTCATTAGGACCACAATTGAAAGTCACCCACTCTGACTTGGCTCGAATGCAATCAACTCCAAGGCTCTTCTAGCACACAAACACTCTTTCTATGACACATGTGGCTGAGTCACTGCCCTTATAACTTGCCTATGCATTTAAGCACAAATCCCGAATCTTCCAAAGCCTAACCCTGGTCCAATAGGGCCAACTTTTGCACACATTTATCAAATCCCATGCGCAATTACCATTTCACTCATTTCCCCTTAGCTGCAATAACTTGCCAATACACCGACAATACGCAACCCCATGAGAAGATAATCCTGCAACCCAATTGCAGGCAATGGGACTCTCCCACTTAGCCCGAAGCTACTCATTGCACCACTCTAGACACCACCGAAATTCTTTCTCCATTGCTGACATGATCTTGCTCAACCAGCCCGTCAAATTCTTCTAAATTATCCTGTTAGCATTCGAAGAATACTCAAATTCCCTCGCATCATTAACATATTCGGCCACCTACCGAATAGCCACTAGAATTCCTCACAGAAACTTGCCAACCACACGACCGCTAACCTGATCACAGGAGATAACCCTCCTGTGGAAGTTACCAATTGACACCTTCCAACGACGTTGTACTATACAATTTCTACAATGTTAATATACCATCCTACGCCTGTCCTCATTTACCAACTTTACCATTCTGTCCGCTCCTCATGGACATCCACTAAAAGTGCGACAACATCTTCCAATTCACCACTATATTGCACCATTTTTCATCCCGAACAACTCCTCTCTGTTGCATTTCAACCCCCGTCGTAATAGCCAATATCTCAATTTTAAGCCCGTGGACCCGACCACCGTCCACTAAAATTCTCAAATCGCTCCAAAATTCTCCTCAAGATGCGCAGCTATCTTACCGTAGAACTCATATGCTGCCACTCTTCTACTTTGGTTAAACTCACTCCTGCAAGAAACTACCTGACTTCCTTTTCTTACACCTGGCCTTTTAAAATTTTAACCATCACCTGACACTTCCCACATTTCCTTCCTCATTCTTTGTTGCACAGTCGTTGCCTTAGGCCAATAACTATCCTTGTAGCACTTAAACCAGCAGATCACCATAACTTCAAACCTTTCCGAATATCATTTTTCTTGAGCCACCTTTATTAAAAATACTTATTCAATACTGAACCACCGCACACCAAGACCTCTGACAACAGCTTCTTCAATATTTTTTCACAACACTCTGACCCAATGCCACCGAAGAAACCATAGCACTGACGAACTCAACACCTTGTTTTCGATCAAAACAGCGATGCCACATCACAGATGAATGTTCCACCTCATTTGAAAACACTGAGTCTTATTACTTTATCAACCCGATCATGTACATTTACAGTCCAATTGCCTTTCCTCCACCGGAAATAAAATACTGAAATCTCGGAATAACACTCTGAGAAGACCTCCTTCCAAGTCATTCATTGCCCACGCATGGGCAAGCTCCCTATCACAACATAAATACCGTGCAGTGACCAATCATGAGCACCATAACAACCTGAACATAGCCTCAAAGCCCTCAGAAACAGAGCTACTGAGCTGAAACAACATGTTATATTTCCGCAGAGCGACGACAATAGCCACAACCAACTACACATGGAAAAACACCACGCACCATATCTGTAGTACTATTACCATTCCTCAAATTCTCGATTCATAGCAAGGGTTTCGCGACGTGTAAGATTGAGTAAGAAGAAACATTTGCACGACTCTACTAGACATCTCTGTACAGATCCGCAAGACTCTACTAGACTTGCTCATGACTCGTGAGAGCTAAGGGAACCTAGTGCTCTGATACCACGTTGTCACGACCCAAAATCCATTAAGGCCATGATGGAGCCGGACCCTACTATCAGACAAGCCAACACTTAATAAATAAATTAAATCTTTATTTCAAAATTCTTGAAGTCATTCCTTTTTCATTTTCTTAAATAATAATTAGCGAACATCCACTGAGTAAACAATAATATCTTAACCAATTTAAATAGTGATTAAATTCCATTATTATCCCAGAACCCGGTGTCACAAGTACATGAGAAAATTTTCTAGGAATTATACATGTACAACAATACTTGTCCGAAATATAAACTGGACAAGGAATTTAAAATAAAATACAATACATCTGAGGAAGACTCTACTGGCTACAGGTCGTCTCCGGATGGTGCAGCTCGTCTAAGTCTCCAAGTCAACCACACCACTGCGTCAAGCAGGGCCACTATCCATGAATGTACATGTGCAATAAAAATGCACAGCAAGTGTAGAATGAATGAAAACAATGTGTACTCAGTAAGTATCCCGCCTAACCTCGGAGAGGTAGTGACGAGAGTCGACTTTGACACTTACTGAAGGTCAAATTAATATAATCAAGTGTGACACTAACCATGAATATCATAGGCAATTTTGACAAGTAGTGACATGAAATACAAACTTCTTTCACATTTAATATTCTTAAATCCTCGTCATTTCAGTTGACAATTTAAAGTTTCCAGGCCAGTAATCAGGCATATATCACAGCAAGTACGCAGTAAATAACATGCGCAACAAATGCCGATGGTCGAACGGTGCGAATCAAAAATAATAAATATGCATTACCGAAGGGTCGAACGAATCGAACAATAGATGCATCTATTTTCCCGCTGGCGAATCGATCATGCGACGCGGTTATATATAATAATAGAGTTACCCTGCTCGCGAATCATACATGCGACTCACGTACTCATAGATACATATATTCACACATTAAATTTACATTTTATCAGGAAAATAATTACTCAAGGAAGTGGTAAAATTCTCTTTTAATGGACACGAAGACGGTATTTAAATCTTTTCTGGAAATTCATTTGCCATGTTTGATAAGGTTTTAAATATTATAAATTTATCACTAAGGTTACAAGTACGACAAATAAAACATGCTTTATCAGGAAAACCATTATCCCAGGAAAAATCAATTCTCTTTCTAGATGATTAAAGAAAATAAACGTCAACCTTATTAGGTATTCAGTTATTAATTCGATGATATTAACAGTCTTATTTCATTAGAAAAATTACAAATACAACAGGTAAGGCATGCTAGGGGGTCCTAGACTACCCAGACACAAGCATGATAGTAGCTACGCACAGACTCCCTTCACCTCGTGCGTACGTAACCCCCACATATAGTAGCATATACTCGTTTATTTCACCTATTGGGACAATTCCCCCTCACAAGGTTAGAAAGGAGACTTACCTCGCTCTGAAAATTCATAACCAGCCTCCAAACCCTTCCGACGACTCAAATTAATGCACAACTCCCCAAAACTATCCAAATAACGTAAAACCAATATAAATATACCCTAATACTTATAAAAATTTAATTTATATAAATTCCCAACTCCGCTCGGAAAGTTGACAAAATTACCCTCGGGCCCACGTGCCCGGATTCTGAAACTTTTCAAAGCTAATGACTACCCATAGCCTTACTAATTCAAATATACAATTTACTATAATTTCATGCTCAAGCTCGTCGTTAAAATCAAAAAATACATATTCTAGGTCTTTGTTAAAAAATCCCAAATTCCCACCAATTTCATGTCTAATCTATGTATAATCCAAGTGTTTTAACTCAGAGATGAGAAGAAATCACTTACCTAAAGTTGCTTGATGAAGATCCTGGATTGAAGCTCCCCACAATCGCCACACCAAATGAAAATGGGAGAAGAATGGCCAAATCCCGTCTTGAAAATACACTGCTTCCAGTCCTCCCGCACCTGCGGTGACTACGCCCGCACCTGCGAGCCCGCTGGTGCGCGCAAACTTTCGCACCTGTGGCTATCCTTCCCCAGCCGGCTCCGCAGCTGCGGTCCCTTGTCCGCATATGCGCCTTCGCAGGTGCGAAAATAGCCTCGCACATGCGGCCCCCAGCCAAGCCACCTTCTTTCTCTTCTGCGACACCCTAGCCGCACCTGCGGCCCAAGCCTCGTAGGTGCGGTCACACCAGACACCAGCAGCTTCATCTCCTCCTCAACTTCAAATTTGATCCGTTAACCACCTGGAATCTACCCGAGGCCCTCGGGACCCCATATAATTATACCAACATGTTCCAAAACATAATGCGGACCTGCCCGAGGCCTCAAATAACATCGAAAGAATGGATCACATCACAATTAAATCTTTAGGAACTTTGAAATCTCCAACTTCTACATTCGATTCCGAAACCTATCAAATCATGTCTGATTGACCCCAAATTTTGCACACAAGTCACATTCAACATTACGGATCTGCTCCAACTTTCGGAATCGTATTCCAACCCCGATGTCAAAATTCCCACTTTCGGTTGGATTTCTTAAAAACCTTCAAATTTCTATCTTTAGCCAAATGACTTCAAAATAACCCACGGACCTCCGAATTCACTTCCGATTGCGCTCCCAACTCCAAAATCACTATACGGAGCTATTCTCGGACTCGAAATCCTAAACGGACATCAATATCAAAGAAATGCACTTCAACCCAGACTTATGAAATTTTATAAAAATGTTGACTTCTACAATAACGCTCCTGGGTTATCCAAAACCCGATCCAAACATACGCCCAACTCTGAAATCATCATACGACTTGCTGGAATCTTCAAATCCCGATTCTGAAGTCATTTACTCAAAAATCCAATATTAGTCGATTCGTCTAACTTAAGGCTTCTGAAATGAGAATTTTCATTCCAAATTGACTCTAAACTTCCCGAAATTCAATTCCGACCACACCTACAAGTCATAACACCTGAAATGAATTTGCTCATGGCCTTAAACCGTTGGAGGACATGCTAGAGCTCAAAATGACCGGTCAGGTCGTTACAGTATGATGGTTGCTATGTCAAATTGTAGGAAAAGCCTATGTGTGCTTAAGATTTTCCAAGACTTCTTCATAATGATGTTGAATATGAAAAAGGTGCAACTTTGAAAATATAATGTATGTCCAAGAGCTAAGAACGATTTAATAAATAAAGCCCCTCCTGCCAATGTATCAAAAGATGGGAAGGAAATGTAAATTGAGATGACAAATTGTATGGATGATGTCTCAATGGAGATCGCCTAGCCGTGATCGGACACCATGTCACACACATAGTGGTAATTGTGCTAAATAATTGAATATGGTTGATGTCTCAAATGAGATGGCTTAGCCGATCAGGCCGAGATCGGACTGCATGTAAGGACACGATGGTATTGTGGATAAAATTGTGAATATGTTGATGTCTCAAATGAGATGGCTTAGCCGATCGGGGCGAGATCGGACTACGTGTAAGAACACGGTGGTATTGTGGATTGTGGCACATGGCACTAAGATTTCCAACCTAATAAGATGAAAAGTGAAGCGAGACCTTATGTGATCATCTATTTGATGTATAGTGTTTGTTTGAAGCTTTTATTGTACAACATGATTGTTTCCCTTTTTGTGTGTTTATTTGTTCCTTCTATTAAGGTTAGTGTTTAGCTCTTCATACAAGTACTATTCGACAGTTCTAACGTCCCTTTTGCCGGGGGCACTGCATTTTCAGTTAACTTGGTCATCCCCACTTCATTTCGGGATCCTGTGTCATTTAGTTATCATGTACTTTGTATTTTGTGGTATAGCCGGAGCCTTGTTGCCAACATTTCCATATTACTCTTCAATTGTACTTAGAGGATCCGTAGATAGGTTGTGGGTGGTATTGGATATTGGGAATTGAATTAGAAATATTGGTATTTGGCAAATATGTTTTCATTATATCTATAAAAATGGTAATATTCTGGATATTATGGTTGAAACTGGTAATGGAAACAAAATGGAAGTTGTTAATGAAATATTTATAAAGTATGATTAATGGAGTTCATCTCCTCTTTATTCATGATTTAGTTTGGGTAGAACGAAACCTATCAGGCTTGCTCAGTCCGGTTTAATCGATTGAGCGCCGGTCGCGCTCCTTGGTTTTTGGGGCGTGACAATATTCAATTCATCCGGGTGGCGCAAATATGTACTATGATTTAAAGCAGCACTATTATGGAGAAGAATGAATAAGGATGTTATGGAGTATGTGGCTCAATGTATGAACTGTCAGCAGGTTATACCATCATTAGAGACTAGGTAGTTTGCTTTAGAGGCTTGATATTCTAGAGTGGAAGTGGGAGAGTATCACTTTGGATTTTTTATATGGACTTCCACAGACCTTGAGGAGATTTGATGCAGTGTGGGTCATTGTGTAAATACTGACCAAGTATACACACTTCATTCCAGTCATGACTACCTACTCTTCGGAGCATTTAGCTTGAATTTGTCTTCGTGAGATTGTTCGCTTTCATGGTGTGTCGGTATCTATTATCTCTGATAGGGGCACACAATTTATTTTGTATTTTTGGAGATCCATGAAGCATGAGTTAGGCACACAGGTTGAGCTGATACGGCATTTCGTCCATAGATAAGCGGCCAGTCTAGCGCATTATTAAGATTGTGGATGACATGTTACGTGCATGTGTCGTTGATTTCGGGAGCTCATGTGATCAGTTTCTACCACTAGTAGAGTTTTCCTACAACAACAACTATCAGTCAAGCATCCAGATGGCTGTATATGAGGCTTTATATATGAGGCAATGTCATTCTCTGGTTGGTTGGTTTGAGCCCAGGGAGGCTAGGTTGTTGCGCACTGATTTGGTCTGTTATGCTTTCTAGAATGTGAAGTCGATTCAAGAGCGGCTTCGTACAGTGTAACTTAGTCAAAAGAGTTATGTTTATAGGAGGGATTGTGATGTAAAATTCGTGGTGGGTGAGAGGGTTCTACTCTCAGTTTCGCCTCTGATGTGATGAGCCTCGTGAAGAAGGGCAAGTTGAGTGCTTGGTATATTGGTCCTTTTAAAATTCTTGATAGAGTTGGTGAGGTGGCCTACAAACTTTCCTTGCTACCCTATTTATCGGGAGTTCACCTAGTGTTTCATGTTTCCATGCTCCAAAAGTATTATGATGATCTTCCACAAGTGTTAGATTTCAGCTCAATGCAATTGGACAAGGATTTGACCTATGTTGAGAATTCGGTGGCTATTTTGGACAGGGAAGTCCAAAAGTTGAGGTCGAAAAAAATTGCATTGGTGAAGATTCAGTGGAGAGGTCAACCGGTCGAGGAGGAAACTTGGGAGACCAAGAATGATATGGGGAGCCGATATCCTCACCTTTTTGGCACTTCAGGTATGTCTCTATACTCGTTTGAGGATGAATGTTTATTTAAGAGGGGGAGAATGCAACAACCCAACCAGTCATTTTGAGTGTTTTAGCCTTGTTTCCCCTATTTGATGCTTTATAAATGTGTATTTATGGTTATGTGACTTGCAGGGACAGTTGGTTTAGTTTTGGGAAGGTTTTCGAATGATTTGGGACACTTAGTCCCTTGGTTGGAGGCTTAAGTTTTAAGAATTAATCGGAGTTTGACTTTTGAGTAAACGACTCCAGAATGTTGTTTTGATTATTCCAATATCTTTGTATGGTGATTTTGGACATAGATGTATGTTCGAATTTGGATTTGGAGGTTCCTATGTTATTTTGGCTTGTTTTGGGGAAAGTTGAAAGTTTGGAAAGTTGATAGATTTGACTGAGAGTTGACTTTGTTGATATAGGGTTCATATTTATGTTTCGGGAGTTGGGATAGGTCCATTGTGTCATTTGGGACTTGCATGCAATTTGAGGTCATTCCGAGTTGTTTAGGCATGTTCGGCATAAGTTTTGAATTTTGAAATTTGGATTAGTTCCTTAGGATTGAATTGAGATGTGATTCATGGTTTCGATGTTGTTTTGTGTGAATTAAGGTCTCGAGTAGGTTTGAGTTATGTTTTGGGATTGGTTGGTGCAATTGGACAGGGCCTAAGGTGTGTTTCGGATGGGTTCGAACAATCATGAAATCAATAGAAGCCTTAAACAATACAAAACATCAAGTTAAGAACCACATAAGTTTTTAAGTCTCTTTCAATGTTTTTAGGTGGGGAGCTCTTTAATTCTAATATACCATTATTCACAATGCCACCGTACTTTTATACAAAGTCCGATCCCGGCCCGATCAGCTAAGCCGCCTCATTTGATACATTAACCACAATCATAATTTCAAGAACAATAACCACCATGTGTGCGGCATGGTGTCCGATCACGGCCCGATCGGCTAGGCCGCCTCATTTGAGACATTAACCACAATCACAATTTCCAGCACAATCACCACCATGTGTGCGGCAAAGCGTCTGATCACGGCCCAATCAGCTAGGTCGTCTCACCCGAGACATTACGTTTTCTGTCAATCAACTCACGTCATACTCTCTTAACATCTATTCAATTCATCGGCACTTATGGCTACAATTGTAATATCATTCTTGGCACTTGGCGATATTTCATATTTCACAATTTCATTTTGTTACTTTCATGGATCATCATCGTAAATATCAACAAATAAAATTCCACAAAAATCACAACTTCAAGTTCATTAGTAGTAAATACTTTAGACACAATGAATTTCTTTCCAAGAAATGGGGTAAAATGATTGGTAATCGAAGCACAAGTTAAAATCATGAACGTGTAACACACCACTTGTTCGTGAGATACTTTTCCCCAGAAAGGGCCAATACACAATTTCAACTCATGAATACATAAGAGCTCAAACACATTGGAAGTATTTACAAGCACAACATTAATTAAAACAACCACATTTTGTCATAACTTTGATATGTAAGCTTTATTCTATTTTCGAGTCAGTTTGGAATAGTTAAATCAAGGTCTATTTCATAAGCTTTTGTCACATCATTTGATTTCCTCGGCACCATTGACCACAAGTATGAATTCCATTCTTAGAAAGGTGGCCGCATTTTATATCTCCAACCCCCTTATTTTACTTTCAAGCATGCTTATAGATTATTAACAACAAGGCCTTTCTATTTAAGGCTTTAGATATACATTCGAGCAACTAACAAAATTAAGGGTATTTGGCACATGTGATTTCTTGCACAATTCGACATGTTAGTTTTCATTAACATTTTATTTCCAAATAATAACATATTAACACATAGACCCATGCTTAATCACCTTCTCAAGTAGGAACTCAACATACAAGAACGTTTGGAATACAAATTGAACACATATATCATTTGACACAAGCCTTATTCGAGATAATCAATTAATAATGAGCAACCCAGGACTTACAAAGACATTGTGGGGATCCAATTCTAAAAGAGGAGTTTTGCGAACATACCTTGTTTGCGCTTTCCTTAAGTTAGTACAACGTCCCAACACTTGTAGCAATAACATTCTCGAGGAAGATAGCGAATGTAGGATAATAATTAGAAGGATTCACATGGTGTAACTCTCTTAGGAATTTTGTCAAATACCTAGCATGCAAAATAGACTATAAAGCTCTACAGTTGTAATCCCTTCCTCCCTCAACCAATTTCAACAAGAACAACCCAAAACAGTTCATTAACCCCACATACTACATCCTATTATCACATGCATGGCCTATTTCCAACCCCACAATATATATATATATATATATATATATATATATATATATATATATATATATATATCTCGTAACCTCTTTCAGTTTAGGAGTAGGACATACCCGGATAGATGATAATCTAGTGATTTGCTTTTCTTGATTCTTGAAGATTGGTGCAAGAAAATGTGATTAAAATGTTAGGTTTCCTCCTTATCCCTCTAAAACTTTCTTTCCTCTCTCTAAAATAAACAGATAAATGTCCTGAAATAATCCCCCAAAGGCTACTTATCAAAATGGGGTTGGGTTATAAAATAGGGAAAATGGACCCTTCGAACTCAGGTCTGCGGTCGCAGGATGGACCGCAGAACAGACATGTGGTCTGCAAAATGTACCGCGAAAATGATACCCAAAATTTTGACTGCACTGAACCGATCTGCGACAGGTCTGCGGTCCGCAAACCACTTATGCGGCCGCAAAATGGGCCGCAAAATGACCCAACAAAATTCTTCAAGCGAAATCTACGACGGAAAATACGGACCACGATATGGTTTGGACTGGTAGCCTGTAACAACACTGGGTAGATTAGATCTTGATCCCATTACCACGCCAGGCGGATTGTGATATTGATCTCGTGACCACGTCGGGTGGATTATGATATTGATCATGTGATCACACCGGGCAGATTTTGATATTTGTACGTAAGTTATCCATGCAACACGTGAGTTGTCCATGCAGTGGCAACTTATATTGTGGCACGAGGACTTTTTTGTGTGGGATATGTCTTACATTGTGGCGCGAGTCTTTGCCGTGCAAGGGTGATTGATAATGTGGGCACGAGGTGCCATGTGTATAAGATTCATGATTTGTGACTTAAGATTTGTGATTATGAGGTATGGTGCCTCGGGGTGACTCTTGTTGTAAATCCTATGTCGAAATTGTTTGATGATTAGAATTGTCATTGTTTTTTCTTAATTATTTTCACTTGTATTTTATCAGTGCTTTGACTATTTTTCTATTTTATCATATGATTTCTCTTTGTTCCACTTGTTTACTTTGCTTCTCCTTACTAGCTTTACATTGATATGCACAGGTTACTTGATTAGTGAGTGTCTTGACTTGAACCTCGTCACTACTCCACTAAAGTTAGTCTTGGTACTTACTGGGTACCAACTGCGGTGTACACATACTACACTTTTGTATATTTTTGTACAGATCTAGGTATTAGATCTAGCAGATATAGGCAGTGAGATCTTCTTGGTCGTGAGGATTCAAGGTAGAGCTTCTTGATTGTCGTAGTCCCTTGGAGTCCTTTCCTTACATTACTATCAATTCTCTATCTGAAGGAATTTGTTTTGATTATTGCCACATAGGCTTGTATCACCTTTATTTTCATTATATCATGTTTAATTTTTTTAACTGTTGTAAGTGATCGGCTTACCTAACTTTAGAGACTAGGTGCCATTACGATCCTTAAGGTGGGATTTTCGTTCGTTTCAAGTTGATATTAGAGCTCTAGGTTCCTAGGTTCTACCAGTCAAGAGCAATTTTAGCAGATGCTTGCGGATGGGTACTAAGACGTTAGTGCTTGTCTTGGAGAGGCTATGAAACCAGTAGGAAAATACCACTTATTTCATTCCTATCATACAGATTTATTGATGTCAGAGTTTAAGACTTTGTAATTCTATTCTCTCACAGATAGTGAGGACACGCACTACCAGATCAGCTGAGAAGACACTCGCACCCCGTGCTAGAGACGTGAGAGGCCGGGGCCGACGTAGGGGCCGAGGAGGGACATGTGCTAAATCTAGAGCACCTGCCAGAGTATCAATTGAGGAGCCACCAGTAGCTCTGATTGGGGAGTAGGAACTGGAGCTGCCTGTTACTACCCCTAGACTTCACGAGATTTTAGCGCACTTCTTGAGCATGTTTGATACATTGGCTAATGAAGGATTGATCCCAGTTGCACTAGCTACTTGTCAAGATGAGGGAGGACTCAAAATACCTCCGCCTATACTCCAGAGCAGCGGGCCCATGTTGATCAGGTTTTAGGTGTTATGTTGGTACAACCCGTTATTGTGGTTCATCCTGAGGTCAGGCCAGTGTCAATAGAGGAGGAGCAGAAGAGACTTGAGATGTTCAAGAAGTATTTTCATCCCACATTTGATGGTGCAGTTTCTTGAGGATGTGCACGGTCTTCTAGACCAGTGTCACCGTATTCTGCACACTATGGGCATTGTGGAGGTGCGCGAGTTGCTCTTACTACTTTCCAGCTAGTACGGTCAATGTACAGATGATAGTAGGCTTATGAGGAGAGTAATCCAACAGATGCACGCCACTCATTTGAGCTTAATTTTCTTATCTATTTTTGAGGGAGTCATCCCACAGACCCTTAGGGATGTGTGACGCACCGAGTTTGAGCAGTTGCGGTAGGGGACTGTGTCCGTGTCTTAGTATGCTATGCGGTTCAGTGAGCTATCTCATCATGCACCTGTTTTGTTTTCTGGTGTTAAAGATAGAGTCCGCAAATTTATCAAAGGCCTCAGTTATGGTCTCATGCTTGGGATGGCATGGGAATTGGAGACCGATACTCCATTTTAGCAAGTTGTGGTGATTCCTAGGTGGTTAAAGCATATTTGGGATCATAAGAGAGAGGATAGGGAGACCAAGAGGCCTTAAGGTCCTGGAGGATTTAGTTGATTCTACTTTTTGCTCTGACCCATCATGGCGAAGGATCTGTCAGTCGGCCTGTTCAGTCCATACTTCAGCTTACCTATAGTACTCCAGATAGCGAGGAACCCTAGGCTACTCATATCGGACAACCATCTTTATGTGTGCCTACTGCACGGGGTTCTACAACAGTTGTTCTAATCATCCAGCACAGACTCGGTACCAGCAACCATGCCCTCATAGGGGTTATTATGAATATGGTGATACTAGGCACATCATTAGAGATTGTCCTAGACTCCGGAGAGTTGGACTTCATTAGAGTACTCAGGATATGTGTTCCACTCCAGTTGCTACTCAACCTGCAAAACCAGCTAAAGGTGGAGGACGTGGGGGTAGAGGACATCCTGGGGGGGGGGGTCAGACCAGTTGTTATGCTTTTCTTGGTAGGAGTGAGTTCACTACACCAGATGATGTCAATACAGATATGGATCCGGTTGTCATAGAGACGCATCCTTTTTATTTGATTCGGGTCCTAATTATTGGTATGAGTCATCCTATTTTGCTTAATATATGGATATGTTTCTAGATTCTTGTACTCTGTTTATGTGTCTGCACCCATTGGGGGATTCTGTTTCTGGATTAGACGTAATTTCTAGATGGTTTGGCCATGACTAGAGATTGTGGTACTCTATAGGCATGGGGAGTCTGTTACCTGTTGTGATTTTATTCCATGGGATTGAGTTAGTGAAAGGTTTTCGGTTGATGGGATGTTATTTATTCTTATGATTTGAAGTTAAGGATGAGATTCTTGTGTTGTCATGTGAATCGGTATGTTTGGACCGAGCTACGTGTCGCGATGGAGTTATGTTAGGATGAGATTCTTTGTGATTAGTTCGTATTTTTCTTCTCCCCTGTGGAATGGATTCGTAGAATGGTACTGATAGGGAGTTGTACCTGTCAGACTAGTTGGATTTTTCTCTTATGTGTTTCTCTTTTTTGTCTTCAGTTATATTTGAGGTGTGGTTTTTGGGTTCGAATCGCAGTGTATGTGTCTAGGTGGAGTTGGTGTGGCTTGTTGGTCGAGTGGGTGGTTATCAGTTTTCACATGTTTCTTAGATCACTAGCGGTGCCGTGAAGGTTTGGAACAGGGTTCTAGTTAATATGAGGTTATTTATCAGTACTGGGTTTGGTATCGGGCAGCTATTGAGGTCAGAGTTATTGCTATGGGCATATGAGTGATGTGTTTCATTGTGTGATTATACCTTGTGGATGTATGCATGAGCTATTGCAGCTGGTTGGGGTCGACACAGTACGTATATGTACGAATCGAGTCTGGGTAAGAGGTCGGGTGATGAGATTAGGATCTAAGGTTTGTAGAGTAAGGTTGAAGGAAGGATCTTCGCTTAGGTGGTGTTGACGGGATTATATGGATTAAAGTGGCGTGGAATTTTTGTGGGTATGTGCATGGTGAGATTATACAGTGATTCGAGGGTTCCAGAACGTCTCTTGGCACGTTCGAGAATGAACATTTGTTTAAGAGGAGAAGAATGTAATTACTTGACCGGTTATTTTGACCATTTGTATATCCGGTTGGTGGTTCGAGGCTGTGAGTAGCTTCAAATGATGTATTATGTCTTGCGTGTATGGTCGGTTTTGGTTTTCGAGCGGTTCGGGATTGATTTGGAAAAATGCTTCTCATTTAGAAGCCTTAAGTTGGAAAACTTGACCAAGTTTGACTTTTACGTATTTGATCTCGGGTCGGAGTTTTGATTGTTCCGTTAGGTCCATATGGTAAATTTGGACTTAGATGTATGTTCGAATGTGGAGTTGGAGGCTCCTGGGTTGTTTAGCTTGAATTAGCAAAAGTTGGAAAGTTGGAGGTTTGGAAGGTTGATAGGTTTGACCTAGAGTTGACTTTGCGGATATTGGGTTTGGATTGTGGTTCTGGGAGTTGATATAGGTTCGTTGTGTCACTTGGAACTTGCATGCAAAATTTGAGATAATTCCGGATTGATTTGATATGGTTCGGCATGAGTTTTGGAAGTTGATAGTTCATTACGCTTGAAGCAAGGTGCGATCTGTAGTGCTGATGTTTTTTAGCATGATTTGAGGCCTCGAGTAGGTCCGATATTATATTTTGGTATTAGTTGGTATGATTAGACAGGGTTCCAATGGGCTCTGGTGTGTTTCCGTTGGTATATTTTGCGTGAGCTGCTAGTTTCTCTGAGTTTTTTTGTGCTCCAGTTGAGCTTCGCGATCGTAGGAGCACAGACGCGATCACGATGGGTAATTTGACATCTGGGCTTGTTGTTAATCGCGTTCGCGAGGGAGCCATCCCATTCGTGGATAGGGGAATCTGAGTTGGCTAGACTTGTTTGTCGCTTCCGACAGAAGGTTCGCAATCGTGTTTCAGCAAAAGAGCTGAGGTTTTTGGTCATCATGTTCGTGTGGGTTGTGACACGCTCGTGATGGTCGGAAGAGTGGAGCTACACATTTGCAGGGCAGGAGTCGTGTTCGCAAAGTGCTTTTGCTGGCAGTGCTACTTTTCTTCCACGTGATTGCAAAGGATATGACGCAACCGCGATGATATAACTGGACAGTGCTTGTAAATACTTTATTTCGAGGGCTTTTGTTATTTTAACACATTTTGAGTTAGAGAGCTTGGGTTTGAACGATTTTTGAGGTAATTTTCACGATTTAGATTGGGGTAAGTATTCTTAACTAGGATTTGGTTATATTTCATTATTCCAACCTCGATTTTACTGTTTAATTGATGATTTGAATTGGAGAAATTGGGAATTTTAGTAAAAACTCTTCTAAAACATAAATTGATGATTTGAAGGCCAGTTTGAGGTCAGAATTGGATGATTTTGGTATGGTTGGACTCGTATTTAAATGGATTTTTCAGGATTTTTGAGTTTTGTCGGGTTCAAGGTGCGAATTTTTGGGTTGACATTTTGATTCCTGTTAAAGATCGAAACTTTATTATTCGAAACCATTTTCTGTGGTTTTTATTTATGATATTAAGTTACTGTGGCTAGATTTTAGGCGTCCGAAGGTTGATTCGCGCGGGAAGAGCTTATTAATGGATTGATTTAACCTGTTTGAGATAAGTGTCTTGCCTAACTTAGTACGAGAAAACTGCCCCGTAGGATTTAGTCGAATAATATTATTTGAATTATGTGAAACATGTGTACACGAGGTGACTAGTGTGTACACGGGCTTATATGTAGAAATTGACCGGTTTAAACTCTTAGGTTATTAATATGATTTAAATTGAAGTTGTTGTTATATGGAATTTCTTTCATCGTCGATTTATTTCCTGTTTTATTTTGTTATTTTTGAATTTTTTTTTATACATTGTTGTTGAGCCGTGTGCTATGCTTTATTGTGATATTGGTATTGTTATTTTGGCAATATTGTGCATATATGGATATGTTGTGGGGATTAATTATTGTTTTGAAGAGCATAAGGGTAGAATTTCATTATTGATGATTGTACAGAGCGATATAGATGGTTGTTGACATACTGTCTAGGCAGAGTGATACAAGTGGCTATTGTCTTATTATCTAGTTGGAGTGGCACAGGTGGCTATTGTGTTATTATCGGGGCGGAGTGATACGGGTGGCTATTGATATATATTGTCTTGGTGGAGCGATACGGGTGACTATTATGACATTGTCAACGTGGTGGGATAAGGGTGTCTATATGGGGATGTTATGTGATGGCTTAAGGGCGTGTTGTTGATGAAAGATAAGTATTCTGGTTTTTGCTTTAGACTTCCTTGCGTGTGGCATGCATATTACATGTTCTCTTGTGTTATTCCCAATGTGCTACTCTATGTCTCTAACATCACTTGACGATTTGAAAAGTGATAGTACACTTCCACATGCATACACCGTAACATGTCATATATTATAGTCCACGAGTATCAATCTTGATGTTCATTGACCATGTACATGTATTCTTGTATATCTGCTTTCTCTGCGATGTGGTTTGGACGGTAGCCCGTGATCATGCCGAGTGAATTGCGACATTGAGCCCGTGACAACGCCAGGAAAATTGTGATATTGATCACGTGACCACGCCAGGGGGATTGTGATATTGAGCATGTGACCACGTCGCGCAGATTGTGATATTGGCACGTGAGTTGTCCGTGCAGCACATGAGTTGTCCATGCGGTTGCGACTTATATTGTTGTATGAGGTCTTTTCCGCGTGGGGTATGTCTTTTGTTGTGGAACGAGGTCTTTGCCACGCAAGGGTGATTGATAATTTGCGCACTAGGTTCCATGTGTATAAGACTCATGTTTTGTGACTTGAGATTTTTGACTACGGGATGTGGTGCCTCGGGGTGACTCTTGTTGTAAATCTTGTGTGCAAATGATGATCTGATTAGAATTGTTATTGTTTTTCCTTAATTGTTCACTTGTATTTTATCAGTGCTTTGATTATTTTATTGTTTCATCACATGATTTCTCTTTGTACCATTTATTTACTTGATTTTCGTTGCTAGCCTTATATTTATATGGATAGATTACTTGATTAGTGAGTGTATAGACTTGAATTTCGTCACTACTCTACCGAGGTTAGTCTTGATACTTTCTAGGAATCGACTGTGGAGTACTTATGCGACACTTCTACATATTTTTATGCAAATCCAGGTATTGGAGCTACCAGATTCAGGCACTGAGAGCTTCTAGATTGTGAAGATTCAAGGTAGAGCTGATTAATCTCGCAGTTCATTGGAGTCCTTTTCTATATTATTACTGTCAATTCTCTATCCGAATAGTATTGTATTTTTGAAGTTTTCTACGTATTTAATAGAGTTTGTGGCTCTGTACTACCTAGTCTTGAGGAATTTGCTTTGATTATTGCCGCATAAGCTTGTATCATCTTTATTTATGTATTTATATTTGTTGGTGAAAATACAATTACAGTTGAACAATAAAATGAAAAAACAAAATATCTTCAGGCTCAGGCGCGGATGTCTTGCTCTCTTTAAGGAGATTCAAGGCTACTGCGGTCGCATCTTCACCGGACCAGTGGTAATACTCTTGACTTGTCCCCTCCAGGATACAACTGTCTGACAATCTCGTATGAATCGAACAAACTCTGGACAAGTTTTTGAGTCCAAAACTCCACCAATATGAACACCTTCCTGCAACAGAAATAATATTCTCTTTTGTAGAGCATAAGCTAGAGACTTAGATTTTCTCTTTCTCTTAACTCTCTTTTTCACTACACCAAGTTCACTTTTTTAATTCACACTATAATATTTTCCTATTCCAAAAACAAGGAAGAAACACCACTATTTATCGGTGTAGAATCTTTTCCATAAAATAAATAATAAGGTAGTGGAACAATAAAATTATGAACATGGTTGGTGGTTATAAAATTTAATCTTTAGTGGGTAATTAGTGGTAGATCATGGGATTAATGGTTTCATGAGTTATACTAAAGTAATGACCACTCTCTTGCCAATCTATAACCATTATCTAACAAGAAATAATGCACTTTATTATTAAAATGCTCTAACACCAACATTCCCCAACACATTTTAATATTAAAATAAGAGAGTTTACCAGTTGAAGAGACTCTATTATGCATAATTAAGGTATGCTCTGCATTGAACCTCCACTTAGTAAAATAGCAATCTCAACTCCAAAGTTAGTAGTGGTCTCAGACTTGAACTAAGGCTGCTTTAGGAAAATAAAGTATCACTTCTTACACATAATAATCAAGGTGTTGACATGAGCTTTATTAGCCGGTCCATTACGGCCTTGTGTTATCCTAGTTTTCATGAGCGTTTTTGAGAATAAGCTCAATTCTCAAAGGAAGCGGCCTACTTACGCATTCACATGGGTCATGTAACTATAACACCCCACTCATACGAGCTACAAATTTTTATTAAGAGTTAATAAAAACTCAACCTCGCAAATTGTAAAATGTTAAATGCACTCACACCATAGGGATGGAACAGTAACTAATATAATAGTGCATTTCAAACTAAGTCATCATATGATTTGTTCTTTCGATTGAACCTGATTATAGAATCTCTAGTCCCGAAGTTGGGTTTCCTCATATATGACTTATAAGTTTATGGGCTTCAATCACTTCCCCCTCGATGTAATACAGACTATTTATCTTGCTAAAGCCTTAGTTAATGGATCTGTAAAATTATCACAAGATTTAACATAATCAACATTAGTGGTATCACTTGTCAAATATTATCGCACAATGTTGTATTTTTCTCCTTATAGGTCTGGATTTACCATTGTAATAACGGTTTTGTACTTTACCAATAACAACAGTGCTATCACAATGAATTAAAATAGGAGGAATTAGTTTTTCATAATAAGGACTTTGAAATAATAAATCTCTAACCAATTTGCTTCCTCACTAGCTGAAACTAAAAACAATTAGTTTAGCCTCCATGGTAGAGTTAGCAATTCGTCACGACCCTAAATCCTAAAAGGGTCGTGATGGCGTCTATCGTCGAACTAGGTTATCCAATAATCACATAATTACAGTTTCTTTCAAGAATCCCAACCAATTTCACGCATTTCATGAAGTATATAGAATTACTAAATCCATTAGGCAAATAAACAGGTAAATAGTCTAACCATCCCCAAAATCCGGAGTCAACATGTCATGAGCATCTAAGAAACATGCCAAAGGTATACTATTATATTACAAAACCTTCGAACGAATAACTAGATATAACATAAGAAGGGAAAATAGAGATGATGCGGACGGTGAAAAACTACCTCTATATCCCGAACTCCGGCTCTGCACGGAATAGATGGCTAACGCTCAATATCAGCACCTGTATCTGCACAAAGGGGTGCAGGGAGTAATGTGAGCACGCCAACTCAGTAGTAATGAAAATAAATCTAGTCTAAGCGGCAAGAAACACATAGAATCAATAACATAATTTCACACTAGGCACAGCCTTTCTTTCCAATAGTATACACATAGATATATGAAATCAGCATGCTTTAAATGCCAACTTCAGTAAAATCCTTTGAAAAATGTGTTTTCCAACAATTTTCGAAATAAAAATAACCGAAGGATTTAGTATAAAATGAAATAAATCATAAGTAGCCCCTCGGGCAAAAACATGAATCATAAATCGCCCCTCGGGTAGAACATCACTCATCACCTCATAGCCACTCAGAATCAGCCCCTCGGGTACCTCACTGTCACTCATGCCTCCCAATCACTCAGCACTCGGCACTCAGCACTCGCACTCAGTTGGTACTTGCACTCACTAGCAGTGTGTACAAACTCCGGAGGGTCTCCTTCAACCCAAGCGCTAATATCAAGACAACTCGTGGCGTATCATATCCTCACAATCAGGCCCTCGTCCTCACTCAGTCAAAACCTATCAAAATCCCCTCGGGCGTATAAGTGAAACGGGGTACTCGACCCAAAACGTTAATTAATATCTTAAAATAGTGTAAACAAGGCTGAGCTTCGAAAACAGTAAGCACAATATGACAGAGTGTAAATCATAAATCAACAGTGAGGAAATAACAGTCAAAATCCGCCAAGGGATCCAAACCAGTCGGCACGAGGCCCCAAACACGGCTTATAGCCCAAATATAGCAATAGTCCTTGTCACACCTCTTTTTTCCGACAAGGGTTGGATAAGGTAGTTTTTCCAATTTAAGTGACATTATTCGGATTTGGGATTTATTTATTGGTTTCAGAGTCGCCACCCAGATTTTTTACGGTGTTCCGGGACACCATTTATTTATTGAAATCCCAAACCGAGGAAATTTTGACTCTGTTTAAAATGTCTGCGACCAGAAATCCGAGTAAGGAATTATGTTAACCCAGGAGAAGGTGTTAGGCACTCCCGAATTCCATGGTTCTAGCACGGTCACTTAACTATTATTATTTGGCCTAAATTGTCTTGTCATTTACATATTTTTGCCTATTGTGCTTTTAACCTTTTTTCACTTTTAAGCCGCTTTTAATATTTATGGACTTATCTTGAAAACAAGTCACGGTGGTGTGCACTTGTCATTTTTAGACACATTATAATTACGCCACATGAAATGCACCCGTAATTATAACATGTGATTTTTATTATAGTTCGAAGTTGAAGACGGGGACATGAGTTGTCGCTCCCGAGTGCTGGTTGGGGTAGCTTTGGTATAATATTTGATTTTATCAAGTTTTAAGCTAAAGGTCTTGTTCTTCCGAAAAGACTGCCTAAATGATGTTTACTAAAGACGACGTGTTTCGGTCTATGGCCTTGTTTTAGCCCCTAATGGTTTCTTTTTGAGCCATCTTAATTAGGTTACTTGGACATGATAAAAAAAATAAATTTAAGAAAAAACATACTAGCACACGTCACATCTATATGGTAAGAAATAAGGCAAATTTTGAGATGTGAGTATGAGGTTACGTGTTCAAGATTTCTTTACCGTTTGATATACTCCTATATACTAAACAAGAGTTTTATATACAGCTCATGGACCTTTAAATTTTATGACAGAACAAGCCTTAAGAAAAACTGAATTAACTATGGTTGCTTTTATTTGGAGCGGGCAGTAAAAAAAAAGATTCGGATTTCTGGTTCTACCCTTTTGATAATCGATTTAAAAACCCCTTTTGTGTTCAGTAGCGAGGAATTTACAGCGGATTTCATGAATGAAAAAACATTCTCATGCTAATTGAGAACAGAAGGGAAAAGGGACTGGTTACAGATTGTTTAACACCATTAATGGGTCTAACATTCCAGGCCCCATAGCCTGGAATTCAGACGTTACCAGGCTCAATTGGGCCAGGTTTACGAGTCTGGCCCAGTTCGGGTGACCTTGGCGTGTCTGGACCATAACTACTATAGTAACGTTTCTGAATTAAGAAAAATACAATTGATCATAAATTTATATAGCTCAGTCCATATTTACAACTAAAACAAAACGAAACGTACATAGAAGACTGTAGATATGCTATTACTATTACATTAATCCTGAATCATAGTAATACTGATTTACTAATAGGAAAAATAAGGAAAGGGAAAACAAAACTAGTTGTTGCTCCTGTGCAAGCCAGCAAACATGTCTTTCGAAGATTTAAACCTGCATTTTAATTATAAGTCCAAAGTTTGAGTACTGGGACAGTATTAACTAAAGACCTTTGGGCATTTTGTGAGATGAATCTAGTCACAAAAGGGAGTTAGATTCAACCTTAATGATGCCATAGGAGAACAAAATATGTTCATGCCTTCTAATGGATTGAATCTAACCATAGAAAAGGTTAGATTCAAACCCAATGATATTACTTTGTTTAGACCCTTTAATTGTCATCTTTATGTCATGCAACAGATTGCAGCAAGCGTTTATTCAAACACTCTGACTACTATGGTCATTTTTGAGGAGTGAATCCGACTATTTTGTTACTTCAGATTCACTTTCCTAAAGTTCCATCTCATTACACACTTATATCCTTTGAAGGATAATTTTCAGCAAAGCTGAACTACTGTTATGCACTATTAATGGAGTGAATTTGACTATTAGAAAGTCAGATTCATCTACCCTAGTGCTAATTCAGCATAATCCCAAACCATATAGAGGCTTGCTCGTTTAGGCATTTAAGAGGATGAATCTGACCACTCAAAGGTTCAGATTCCTCACTCTAATATCCTTCTTAATTACGTATTTTATACCCTTTTAAGAAAAGGGGTGAACTTCAGCCAACCATACTAATGTTTGTGCACTGCTAAGGGGNTAGAAAAGGTTAGTTTCAATATCCAAGTGCAGATTATTCCACTAATGGACTGACATGAGACTGATATCCTATGATACTCAATGCATTTTTTAACCAACTTGAAATCAAAACAGAATAATCTTAAGGATTTAGATATTACAACATATATTCAAATTCCTTAACATCTTATCACTTAAATATTACTTCAAATTCATAGACAAAAAAAAGGGAAGAAGATTCAGCCTTGACATAATCTCAGAAAAAAGAAATAACAAGAATCAAACATTTAGCATCAAACTAACAACAGATTCTGAGTATAACAATTTCATGTAAGTTCATTGTTACAACCTCTTTTGGAAGAGAAAATAACCAAGATCCTGACCAAATAAAGGTCAGGTAGACAGTAAAAGCTAAGAAGAGACAGATTCAGCAGCAATGTAAGCAGCACAAACCAGAAACCCAGCAACAACCCAAACCAGAGGAATTTCAGAAGAATCAGAAGCAAAACCAAAGAAGAGCACCAACTGAGAAGACCCACAGAAAAGAAAACTCCAAGAGTTCTTGAGAAAAAAAAAAGGTCTCCTCCCACTGATTTGTTTTGGACCTTTTGAATAAAGAACTGTTCTGATTTTTATTTTTTTTTGTTTCCAATGTTCAGTAAAAAAACAGTTTTAGAGTGTAGAGTGAATTTTCAGAGTGTCCAAAAATCAAAACAGAAAAAATCCGCCTTTCTAAAGGGAAGGGGGTCTTATTTATATACTATTTGGGAATGAGGTATCCTATGGTATATTCCCATTTCTGAAGCTGAAATAGTACATAGGGCAGCTGTCACCCTTATCCTTTGGGACAGTTGCCCCTATTCTAGAACTATCTTACCCATTAAAAGACTCTCTTACCCTTAAAATCTGACTTCCTTAATCGATGATTCCTCATGTACCCCTTTGAAGCCCCAATATTTACTATTAGGTAACCAGGGTTACTTACTTGGGTTACTATTTAACTATGGTTAACTGACACTAGTTATGCCCTTTAGGTGACAACTAGTTGTTCTTTAACTAAGGTTGAGTTAAATTAATGAAAGGTTAATTGATTAAATGCCTAGAGTTGGTTTCATACTACTTACTTAGGTTTGAATCAATTAATTAAAGTAAACCAATTAGTTTTGACTTCTTAAATTAAGTTAACTGATTTAGTTTAATTAAGTCCTATTACTTACCTAAAATCACAAACATAACTAATTATCTGGCCTAGGTTAAATGATTTGTTTGAGTTAATTAGTCCTAAATTAATTACCTTAGGCAGATCTTAGGGCTTAGTTAGTTAATGAAAAAAAATGGTTAGTTTATTAAATTGCTTCTTGATCTTAGTTAATTATATTAGTAACTAAAATCTCCATGAAGTTAGGAGCCTAATTAACTAATAAAATAATCTAGGTGAATGATCAATCTTCATATTATAATAAGGTTAGGGTGAGTAATAAAATAGGGATGGACATTAGCATTTGGAGAGGGGATAAATGATAGTAAAGGTATTCTGGAGGATTTGAGAATGAACCAATAAAACTAATAATTAACTTTAAACAAGTAGAACATTTAGTAAATCAATGGTGATTAACAAGAAAATCTAAATGACTAACATGGTTGCAAAAACAGTTCGGAATGTGTATAACATGTTAAACACTAAATCAATCAAATCGAAGGTAATGCAAATCAAAATGGAACAGTCATACACAATGAAGAAACCTAAGTTAGGAAACATGGTTAAGCAGGGAAAACTAATTACTTAATTGGCGAGAACAAAATCAAGGCATGATTGTGATGAAATATAGTTAGAGCTTAAACTAAACGATGAGGAAGAAATATACACAAGTGGAAGAAAATGATGAAAGAAAACAACAGATCTAAACAGTGATACAACAAAAGGATTAACTATGACATATTCATGCTAATGGCACAAGAAACGGTTAGAAGGGGAGGAGGGGATACCAGTAAAAGTGGTTTTTGGTCGGGAAAGAGAAAGGAGGTCGTTGGACCTTACCGTATCCAATAAGGTTTGAAAATGAATCAAACCTTCATGAGTCGATTTCTCTAATTAAGAGCAATCGACCCATGAAGGTCTGAACCATTGATTGTTCTTGAATCGGCCGGGGAGTAGTCTTTGGGGTTTTCAGATTTCTTAGATCCGAAATTAGTGCAAATGGACTGGTTTTTTAGGGAAACCAGCAATGGGAGGTGGTAGAGGGGATGGTGGTGATTGTCTAGTGAAAAGTTGGGGTTGATCCAAGTTGTTATGGTGGCCGGACGGCGGTGAGGTTTCAGGGGCGACTAGGGTTTTTTTAGAGAGAGGAGAGAGAGAGACGGACATAGGGGTTAGGGTTTGGTGAAATGGATGGGGTGGGTGTGGTTTGGACATATATATAGTTTAGGGGTGTGGGGTTCGAAACCGTTTGATCGAAATGATCCAACGACTGGGGTTTGATTGGGCGAAACGGTGTCGTTTGGTTGTTACGGGGGACAGGCCGGGTTAAGGGGTTTGGGCTGGAG